>PVKV010002642.1:9875-113367 GCA_004027835.1 Alouatta palliata | reverse complement strand
CCACTATTTTTGAGGCAAGCCCTATAGCTTTCAGCTAAGACTGTTACAAATTATCACCAAAATAAGTTCTCCTTTCTTGAGCACAATGAAATCCCAACTATCAGGTAATTGTTTTTCAAACATAAGTAAAGGTATATAATTTATAGCCTATTCTTACAGTACATAAACTTGGTAGGGAGAACACACCAGTAAATGGAATATACTTTTCATTGACATCATTTACATACAGATTTTTTACTTCCCGGATCCAACTGTTTGTCTTGAGAGCCATAATCTTTCCCCCTACCCCCCACTTCCCGACACACAGTCCCACTTTATTGCCCAGGCTGGAGTTCAGTGACGTAATCTCAGCTCACTGCAACCTCCACCTCCCGGGTTCATGTGATTCTCCTGTCTCAGCCTCCCAAATAGCTGGGATTAGAGGCACACGCTAGCACGCCCAGGTAATTTTTGTATTTTTAGTAGAGACAGCGTTTCACCATGTTGGCCAGGCTGGTCTCAACTCCTGATCACAGGTGATCCACCCACCTCGGACTCCCAAAGTGCTGGGATTACAGGTGTGATTCACTGTGCCCAGCTGAGAGCCATAATTTTTAGCCTAAAGAAATATTGACAAAATGTTTGTGGTTGACTTCAAAGTCTTCAGTAATCATCATCATCATCATAAGACTTCCATAGTTGTTACTGTCAAAACCCCTTCATTTTCTGCCTGGCAGGGAGAAGAGTTTGCATTTAAAACAGAGGTTATCGGTGACTAGCACAAATGAAAAGGCAGAGAGATCACATAATGCAAGGCTTCTGAGCCATTCCTTCAGTTCCGTGTCTTCCGGGTCTAACATTATTTCTATCTGGCAATTCAACAAGAAAACTATTAATGCTGGTTCATTTATTCTTTGGGCTTTTTACTTGTGGGAACTCTTTTATCTTGCATTTTTAATCATTCACGTTTACCGTTTATTCATTCATTTATACATCAGAAAATATTTATTCAGTGCCTAAAATGAATAAAATGAGAAAAATATAACTTCTATTCAGAAGCTTTAAGTTGAAGAAGTGGGATGGGGCAAGGGAGACACACATGTTCAAAAATAACCACAAAACATCATGATATTGTTGATAACCGGCATTCTAATTGGCAATGTCATAAAGCTTTTTAAAATAACATATATGAAGGAGAAATTACTTCCAACTTGAGAAACTGAACTAGGTCGCACAAAGCATTTGAACCATATCTTGAAGGTTTTCCAGTGAGAAGGATGTTAATAGAGAAGACTTTTAGGAAAGAACATTTTTGGTAGAGGAAACAAAAATTACTAAGGATCAGAGACTTGAAAGTGAATGGAGCAGTTGTAAAAATGCCTCTTAGTTTTAGTATGGTTAGTCTATGGGATGTGTCCATTGAGTGTTTTTGATGGAGGCAGGTGTGAAGAGTTTGGGGAGAAATCACGTAATTATGTATCAGATCGTAAAAGGAGATGAAGATATTATTAGAGTTTTCAAAAGACAATAAAGAGACTTCACATGTTTCTGAACAAAGTCACATGAGATTTGTGTTTTTAAAAAACAAAACTCAAGGTTTTATGTTCAATATATTAGAAGAAAAATAATTGGAAATTTGGCAATCACAAACTAGATGTGAATATCTGAAAGAGATAAGTGTCAATAGAAATGAAAATGAGAAAACAAATGTATGACATATTTTATATTTAAAATTAAAAAGCCTTCATGATCAAATGGGTATGATCAAGTGGATGAAAAATAAGAACTCAAATCACCCTAAGATCCTAGCTTCAGTATCTGGTGAAGGAATTGTATGATTTAGAAACAGAATTATCAAATTAAAGTGTAAATGCTATTACAGAGGTCTGGAGTTTATTTGAATTAGTTATCTCCAGTCTGCCTTGGATTTTCAAACTTAGAGAATAATCTTTGGCATTCGTGTTCAAGAGTATATATCTAAATTCATACACTCCAAAACCGATATGTGCCTACCCTCACAAAATTCCAAATCTTTCCTTGCCATTCAAACAACTTCAAATAATCTCCCAAATAAGGTTTTGAAAAAGGAACTTTAACTAATGCACTTGATGGTAAAAATTCAGTACCACTTCTTAACACTGAAAAGAATCTCAGGCTTATATAACCATACAGTATTTTTTAATGGAGAACTTCAAACAACAACATGCATAAACCCACTGTCAAAACTGGGGCTACAAGTTTTAACATAAATGAGCTTTTGATTCTTTTCATTTAAAGACTTTCCTTGTTTACTGTTTGCCTGTAGAGGCAAAAAACACAAAAAAGTTGGGAATTGTTAAAGAAGCAAGAAGTAACTCTTCTTTACCAGAAGAGATTCCAACAGAGCAGACAGTTGAAAGTAATGGGTCTGGAAATTATGGGGCTGTGAGTTTAACATGTAGATTGAAAAATTATTTCCATCAAATAGCAGTTGAAACCATGGAATGGTATTGGACATGCACAGAGAAATTCTACAGTTAAGTTATAAACTCTGTATTAAAACATACACTTAAGCATGTTATAAAATTTTAACATATTGGGTGAAGTAATATATTACTTTATACTGCCAGCTTAGCCTGCTTTATGAAAACCACATAATAAAATTTTTTCTACCATTTCAGGATAAATAATCATTTGCACTTACTGAGAGTATCTCATCGTTAAGGAAGGTTAAAAATGTGTATATTGACTTAGAATAGTCATCACTGACCTACAGCAAACAGGGCAACACCCTGATGAATGTCAGAAGACTTGGTGTAGGACCCTGTCCTCAGTGCATGCTTGCTCAGTAGTGTGTACCAACTCTAGTCCTGATAACATGATGTAAGAGTTTCAAAGCTTCTTCTCGCTTTTATAGTGTTTCTCTGCCCTGAATTTTAAAAAGCAGATAAACTCAATTTGGTAATGTAGATCATAATGTTAACGTTCAGATCTACACATAATGTAGCTCTTCCACAATGTACAATGTGGAATGTACATTACATTACATTCAAAATTATACAGTGAAATCTGCACAGAGAAAGTCATCAGTCATTCAATGAATGAAAGAAGAATTTACATTTGAATGTAATATGCAAAAAAGACAAATTTGACTACCATGAAATGTTGAGACATTTCTAATAAACAGAGGCATGAAGTAATTGATACATATTATTTTATTGTTAAACCTCTCATTACAAAAAATGAATTTGAAAGAGTATTTCCCAGGAAACAATTACAAGTTTGCCTGTAACTTGTAATTGTTTGAATTCAATAATTTAATAATGAAATTATTGAACAATGACTTCAATAATTTCATTGTTTTTATTAACAGAAGTATAATGAGCATGTTATATAAATTAAATTTAAAATACACATTCATACAAAATTTTTTATCTGATTTCTATATTGGAGTTTCATGTAAATATTTTATCTAAAAACCATCAAGAAGTGAAGAGATATAGGAAACTTTTTTTTTTGAGACGGAGTCTTGCTCTGTCACCCAGGCTGGAGTGCAGTGGCACAACCTCAGCTCACTGCAATCTCCACCTTCCTGGTGGAAGCGATTCTCCTGCCTCATCCTCCCAAATAGCTGGGATTACAGGTGCCCACCACCACACCTGGCTAATTTTTGCATTTTTAGTAGACATGGAGTTTCGCCATGTTGGCCAGGCTGGTCTTGAAGTCCTGATCTCAGATGATCTGCCACCTCGGCCTCCCAAAGTCCTGGGGTTACAGGCATGAGCTACAATGCCTGACCCAGGAAACTTTTTAAACAGCACTCTGATAATGTTCTCATGTTGAAATAAGAAATGAAAATTATGTTAAATAAATTTTGGTACACAATATGAATCACTTCAAAAAGCTATTAACATATCAGACTTGAAGTCTATATAAAAAAAACTCTCAATTGAGTTTTCAACTTTATGATAATAGGTTCACATATTAGATTTTGCTGTATCATTTTCGTAAAAATATCCAGCATCTTCTCTTTATTTTAAATGAAGAGTATCTTGAGATTTCCAGGCAGGTTGTTTAGAAAACAAACAAATGAACAAGCAAAAACCAATGATACCATTTAAAACATGTGAATAAGGATTTTCTCATTTTTGTAAAACTGAGTAATACAGAAATAAATTTGATGCTACAGCTGATATAGGATTACAACTGTATTCCCTAATGTATCTTACAAATTTTTTTGTGTGAATCAAATAATTGTATTGTTCTTAACATATTTATAATAAGCATATTGTTATAAACTCAAATAAAAATATGGAAAACCATACCTATTTAAGTTTATGTTTAAACTTATTTAAACTTAAAATATATTTTACATAAAACATTTGTATTTGTATCTAATTATACACTTAGGTTTTTTATAAGAATTCCATATAAAAACATTTCTTTAAACTCTACCAGTACAAATAAAGGATAAGTGAAATTTTAAAACAGAAATATTGAAGATAGGAGAGACCAATAAACCCTGATTTTTACGGTCTGGAGTAGTGAAAGAAATTTTCTAAGGACTGCTGTGATAATGTTCTCACATTGAAACGATAAACGAAAAACACATTGAATATCTTTTGATACACATATTCAGGGCTAAATACAGTCAAGTAGTGGAGATTGAGAATTTACAGCTAATAATCACCAATGTGCTTAGCTTCAAAAAGTTGTTATCACATCAAACTGAGTGTCCATATACAAAAAAGAAAAAAATAAACCTAATAATTAATTCAACACTGTCGTTCTCTGGACTAGTCTTAGGAGTAAATCAACAAAAAATGAATATCATAATAATAACTTGGGCAGAGGTATGGTTGCTAGATTTAGAACAAAAACCAGGATGTGCAAGTAATTTTAATTTTAGATCAATAATGAATATGTTTTACTGTAAGTATGACCAAAAATATGCAATATTGTAAAATAATTATAATTTTAAATTATTTACCATTTAAAATTTAACTGAGCATCCTATATTTTATCTTTCAACCCTAGCTGGACGATCAAGAGTCCTCATTTAGTATTAGACCTATCTTGCTTGTTCAGGTAGTGATGTTAATATTTGATATGACCCTTTGACTCACTCTGTGAACAACAATGTGGTAGTCATCATTTCTGTTTAAAACAGAACAGAGTTCCAGTTCTGTTTTATTCCTGGCCTTACAATAGAATTATACTTCCTAATTTCTCTGTAGTTAGGAGGGACATTATGTCAAATTCTGACCAGAACACTTAATTGCCTACAAAAGGCCCTCTAGATATGTTTGATTTCATGGCTATTACATTAGTCCTTGGATGACTACAATAAGCAAAGCCTGCCTGCCCTCCAGTTAAGATGTAGCATGATTAATTTAAGTCATGAATTTTGGGGCCATTTATTTGCACAGATAATCTATCCTATGTTGACTAATACACAGGACCCAAGGTTGAGGGCTAAATGCAGTCAAGTCGTGGAGATTGAGAATTTACAGTCATCAACAACCAGATACAGCTGAAAAAAGATCTGCTATTAGATGGTGAGAACATGCTGTCTTAGAATCAGATTTAGGAAAAAAAAGACACTATAGGTATCTTCCATATTTTCTTTCCTTTCTTCATTTACTACACTTAATATGTAGACAAATATTTATTTGCAACTGCCTATGTTTTGGTGTCCAATTCAATTGGCCCACTTAGGTAAATTAGAACAGATTGTAAAAGCTCCATTTAAAAAAATCCAGCTCTGATTTTATTTTCATTGAAGAAGGGTGAGAATAAACAGAGAAGCTGGAAGGTGACCACAGACGTAAAAAGAAACTGAGGTGAGATTTTTTTTTTGTCACTCTTAGATACCAAGCGAGGAGGTGAATTTCAAAAAATAAAACTTTCTATTTCATAGACAAGGATAGGATATATATGAGGAAATGGGATGTCTAAAGCATACATGAGAGAGCACATTCATGGAAAAAGAGAAAAAAATCTCTGTCCTTATGAGAATGAGAGTCTATGTACAATCTGAAGACAATAAGTAAAGAAGAAAAATACATAGCATGACAAATGGTGAGAAGTGCTAAAAAGAAAAGTGAGACAAGCAAGAAAGATAAACTAAGGTGAAAAGTGAGTGGGCAGGAAATGTAAAGAGCAGAGTGAGGGAGCCTTCTCAGAAAAAATGATATTTTCAAAATGAGACAAATGAGGAAACACAATCCTCATTTCTTCCATCTTTGATTCCTTAGTGTCAAAGTTTGCAGCTTGTAGCTGTTGCAGTCATCTTACACTCTTCAGGGTCAAAAATCTAATGACAAGTACAATGTAGAGAAGATTTGAGAACATAAAAATAAAATATTTTTGGGACTTTGGTAACGTTATTAAAACCATTTTTATGTGAAATAATAAAATCTTAATTTTTTTTTTTTTTTTGAGACAGTTTCGCTCTGTTGCTCAGGCTGGAGTGTAATAGTGCAATCTCGACTCACTGTAACCTCCACCTCTGGGGCTCAAGTGATTTTCCTGCCTCAGCCTCCCGAAGAGCTGGAATTACAGGTGCCCACCACCTTGCCTTGCTAATTTTTGTAATTTTAGTAGTGATAAGGTTTCACCACGTTGGCCAGGCTGGTCCAAACTCCTGACCTCAGGTGATTCGTCTACCTCAGTCTCCAAAAGTGCTAGGATAACTGGCCAAAACCTTAACTGTTAAAGCCAATCCAGTCAAGGATTTTGTTGTTACTTGCAGCCAAAAGCAAATAAATTGATATAAAAGGAACATCACTGAAGATGCAGAGAAACCTTGAAGTGTGATAGAGGAAAGCTGACAGAGTTTTAGTAGCTTCATCTTCTTATTGAAATAAAAATAACACAATTTTTGAAAGTTTATGTTTCAGAAGAGTAGTCATCATTTTGAAGAGTTGCATTAGAAAGAAAAATAAATTTTAAAATTACAGATAGTAGTGAGGTTAGCTGACTTATAACCTGACAATGACAGTAGAAATTAAAAATTTAAACACTCTTCCAGTACATAGTTACACTAACACAACAAGCTACCATCTCCCAGGCACTCAATTCATACAGGAAAAGCCACAAGCCATGTATCACACTCATCATTTTTTATGCCTGCTCCTGCTGCCTTTTCTCTGGGAGCAATTTTATGAACCTCCTTAGCAAAAGAACAATAACTGGATGCATTTTATTAGAAGTAGTATTTTGTTTAATAACTTTTTCTCGACAAATTTGCTCATGCCTGACACTCATTTTCTTTTTTCCAGAGAGGTAACTAGGCTTGAGACCTTAGGGTTAATTTCAAAAGAGTCAATTTCATTTACTGATTTGTTGCTAACATGCTCATTTTCTCAAGATGTTAAAACCTCCCATGGTATTAATACTCAGAATTACTCACCATTTCAGTATACCACATGTTGAAATTAGCAGGTGAGAAAATAGCCACTCCTAAAAGAACTCCACTATTACCACTTATCCTACGCAGAATGATATAACAGGAGTATAGATAATGCCAGGCAGACATACTCAGCTTGCTATAGTTCAGCTTCCTAGTATAGATTATGTTTCCTTCAATAGTACTGAAATTAAGGTAAATACTTCTTCCTTTAAGACTTACACAGGGCAGAAAGACTGCTGACCTAATATACAACTATGTTACAAATAATTTGCATTCCCTTAAATTCTATACCAAACTCTGGACATGACTAATGTCTCATTCATTTAACAACTATTGAGCAAACCTTTGTAGGAGGTTCTGTGTCAGACACCATGGGTGAGAACAGTTTTTAAAGGATATGATTCTTAAGAAGATAACAGTCTAGTAGTGGTAATATAAGTGTACATAATCAAAAACATAACTCAGTGAATATTAGAAAAGCTGTGTAAACTCAGGGCTGTAGACGGGCTGAGGAATGATTAGATCACTCCATGTCAGAATATAATTAGAGGAGATGATAAGTTTGAACTCAGAATAAAGTACATGGAATGAAGACAGATAAAAATATATAAATAAATTATAAAAGGCAAAGATTAAAAACATGATAAATACTTAAGAAACAGGAGAAAACCTTATTATTTACACTGTAGTGGTCCTGTGCAATGTCTCCTACATATTTATGTTAAAATGTAGACTCCTATTCAGTAAGTATAAGATGAAGCCATAGATTTTATATTTCTAAGAGCTCCCAGATGACATCAATTCTGCTCATACAGAAAAATAGTGGGATATAAGATACTGTGTAAACTGACTGCAGACAATGCTAAAAATCATGCCAAGAAATTTGTCCTCTACCACTGAGGTCAGGTGATTTCAACTTGTGCCCTAAAGATCCCTGCCCTGAAGGAGAAAAGAACTGCTGGTATCCCAACCTCAACATAGCAAGTTTGTTTTATGTGTTTCACATGTTTCCCTTACCTATAAGCTGGTTTTTTAACAACAAGATTCAAAAGAGGAAAAAATATTTTAAAAATATGGATTGAGTGCGTGGAAAAAATTTAAAATCTTTTGAGCAAGTAAGTGACATCTATTTTGAAAATCAATCTGATAGCTTTTGTAGAGTGGATTGGAAGGGTAGAATGATGGCCTGAATAATTAATAATAACTGGGCTATTTTAATAAAACAAGTAACTAAATTTAGGATATTTAATAAAGTGATAGAAGTGCAAAACAATAAAAATCAATACAGACAGATACCAGGAGGAAAGGTGTATAAAATATTGACTTTAGTGAAACGAATAAAGATTACAAAAATCATTTCTGCTTGTGTACTGTGTAGAATCATATAGTCACAAAAAAGTATTTGAGGACCAATAAAATAGTTTCTGAACCTCTAAACTTTCTTTAAGAAATAATTAGATATTGGACCAAAAAAACCCACAGCTTATTCACCTGGACAAAATATCAATTAAAAATATTTCGAATGTAGCATAAAGAGAAAAAGGGGATGGAAAACACAGAAAAGAGTATGAGAAATATAGTACCATCATGGGAAAAATGTAACAAATGTGTAATTTTTATAACTGAGAATGTGTCAGAGCAGTACATAATGAAATAAGGGTAAAGAATTTTCATAGCCATTGAAGATATTGGGCCATGAATTCAAATGGTGTTACAAAACCCAAATATAATACAAATAGAGAAACCCACACATAAGCACTATGGTAAAACCTCTGAAAACCAGAAAGAAACCAGTCTGAAAAACAGCAAGAAGAAGAAAAGAATAGTATGATATATTTCCTGCCAAGAAATGACAATGAGCATGAAAACTGACTTCTCATTAAATATATGGAAACCTGACAATGCTAAATAAAAATTACTGCCAACCTGTATTTCTATATCCAGTAAAAATATTGTTTTAAAAATGAAGGTAGATCCTCTCCCCTTCTAGTTAGGATGCAGAACAATGTAAAATAACTTCACTTCTGTATTAATTACAAGAAAAAATGTATGAAATGTAAATGAGCCTTCTCTTTGGGGCTATCATGAGTGGGGAATGCAAGAAAGGTTTAATGAGCTACATATTAAACAAAATAGGCTCTTCATAACCAAGCAGACAGTGTACAATTTCCATACCTAGAATCAGATACCTGTTCCTGGAGCAGGCTGGAGAAGGAAAAGGCCTACCATTGACTAAGAGGAGGTAAACAAATGAGAATAAAAGGTTAAGGCTTTGATTAAAACATAGGCTACTGGAATGTACTGTCATCTTGAAGAGCCTCCAATACAAAAGTGTATTGCTCAACTATCTTTTGGTTCCCGTAATTGTGAAATAGTTTCTATCAGAATAAGATTCCCACTAATAATACTAACTTATTAAAATCCTGGGGGAAGGAAGGGAATGTTTTATGCCTTAAAAGCACTTTTAAAAAGAAACAAAATAGGCAGAAACTGGAGGGAATCTGGCATTCAACTTTAACCAAGGTCTTTCAACATGAAACATGGAGAATTAAAGCAAAAATATGAAATTTTACTAGCTTGAACATCATAGAAGAAATTTGGGGCTGCCAGAACAACGGCAACTGAGACTAAAAATACAATAAAGGGGCTGGGGACAGTGGCTCACGCCTGTAAACCCAGCACTTTGAGCGGCTGAGGTAGGAGGATCACTTGAGACCAAGAGTTCAAGCCCAGCCTGGGCAATATAGCGAGACTTCATCTCTACAAAAAAGTAAAAATAAATTAGTCTGTTAGAGATAATTCGAGCCGAGAAGAACAGAGAGACCAAGAGACACAAGAGAATCTCTTTATTCGAGCTCCAGCTGACAGTGGCCTTACTGCCCACAATGGCCAAGAACCCCACATGAAGGAAAGTACCTTGCTTATATAAATTTTGGCTCAGGAAGATAAGGCAGGGAAAAAATGGGTTTAAACAAACATTAATTGACTTGTGACAAGTTTTACAGCCTTGAGAATACATACACTCTCTATGCAGTATCTCGTTCCCATGACTGGCAGCTAGGGAAGAAAACAGGTTTCTTTTCTTCTTTTTTTTTTTTTTTTATTGTACTTCAGGTTTTTACAGAAATAGGCTTGTGGGCTGCAGGTACAAAGATATGCTTGAGTGCCTTATCTTGGAAGGAGGAGGCTATGCTGGGTCTACTTTAGCTAAATGTAGGCAGATTTATGCTGCAAGGGGTGGTTTACTTGCTCCTCTTTTTTTTTTTTTTTTTTTTGTAATTATTTTTGCCGCCTAGTCTTAAAGCTTATTATCTATTCTGAATTAGCTTCCATTTTCAATTTTATTTTTCCTCCTCAGTCAGGCATGGTAGCTTACACTGTATAACCAAGTACTCAGGAGATGGAGGCTACAGTGCTATGATAGTGCTGCTGCACTCCAGCCTGGGATAGAGTGAGCCCCTGCCTCAAAAAAATAAAATAAAGGAAGAAGATTCAGGGGTTGCCCCCATCTCAACTGTGTATTTAAACGCCGCTCTTACCATTACCTGATCCTTGAAATGCACATATATAGAGAAGACTCCAGGGAACCCCCTAGAAAGTAGTCTATAAGAAGACTGAAAAAGTGAGCAGTTATCTCAGATGCTGACCCCTGCAGAGAAGGCAGAATTAAGATTTTTGAACCACACTAACTTAGAGGGTCTTAAATACCTGAGGCTTTCCATTAAAATTCCAAAAGAGTCACACATTTCAAGAAAACAGACGAAGCCTAGAATTTGGGTTTCTGTAAAGATCAATAAAACTGATAAACCTCTGGGCAGACTAGTGAAGAAAAAGAGCAAAAATACAAATTATCAATATTAGAAAGAGAGTGGATCTATATTAGATTTAGTGATCTCCCTGCTGTCTTCTACTGTATTATGATTCTGCTTCAATAACACACATACAAGAAAGCCCAATTACTTTTTACCCCCTTTTATTAGGCTCTAAGTCTTGAACTGGTAAATTTATGGTGTGTGTGTGTGTGTGTGTGTGTGTGTGTGTGTGTGTGTATTTGGTTTAACCAATGTATTTCCAATTCTATTACATAGTTGTTCTCAATCAGATGTGCCTGAGGGAAATTTGAATAGAAACTGAGAATAATTTTTTTATGATAGGCAGCCAAGTAAGCCACTCTAGGCTTTAAGGAAAACTGTTTAGATGACTGAGAAGTTATTCCCATATTTTGAGAAAAATATGCTGACTTTCCAGGAGAAGACAGTTAATAATAAGAGCATGGTTCCCAGTCAAGATATGAACAAACTTATGCAGTTATCTGAAAATAGCTGACTTAGTAAAGTCATAAATCTCTACTCTGTAAAATGAAATGTCTCATGTTTTCTCAAATTCTTCAAGTTCAATTTTCTTTTATTTTCCTAGGAATTTAACAATGTTTTATTGGAACTTCTAGCCTTTCTTAGCAGCCATAAGGAAGTCCAAGAGTAGGAGTTTTAGTCCACACATGGCCAAGGGCTAGAGAAGGAAGAGTTTCACCTCTCGGAGGCAGCCGGAAGTTAACTGTGGCAAAACTGTGATACAAATTCTAATTCATTTATTTCTCCCTACCCCTAAGCATTCCCTAGACCTATTTCTATCAAAGTTCACAGTTTTAAGATTATTAATTTTGTTCTATAAGGATGGTAGGCAGTCTTCTTTCTTAGTACACAATATTGAGGTTATCTACTCCAATAGTACCACCCCAAGTTTTAGCACTGAATAAAATTAGCAAAATTAGATACCATAATACCAGAATGCCACAAAGAAAGCTCAGGCAAGCAAGAGAATACAGATTTGCCCTGTGTGTTTGATGCAAATGTCTAAAATTCCAGAGCAAAATTTATTTATAACAAGTCAATATTTATAGCAAAATGTCTGCATTGATATAAATTGGTATAAACTCAATATTTATATATTTAGCAAAATATGCTCCAGCATACAAAATAAAGCTAACTTAATAAAGTCATATATTGGTTTGTTTCTTTTCCATACATTCTTCTCTTTGTTTTATTTAAGCCTCAAAGATTTTATTTAAATGTTTGTAAACCAGAACTGTAGTAACTTTCACAAGTTATTACCTTGGTACCTAAAGAAAAGTTAACGTTTATCAGATATTCAGGATTATAGAAAGTTCTTCCAAGACAATATCTATGGGAAATCATTCTACCACGTTAATTTTCTTTCAAAGACTCCTGCTTAACCTAGATTTCATATATTCATATGAAAATGATTTAACATAGAAGCTTCTGGCCGTGTGCAGTGGCTCAAGCCTATAATCCCAGCACTTTGGGAGGCCGATGCAGGTGGATCACCTGAAGTCAGGAGTTCGAGACCAGCCTGACCAACATGGCAAAACCCTGTCTCGAATAAAAATACAAAAATTAGCTGGGCATGGTGGCTTATGCCTGTAATACCACCTACTCAGAAGTCTAAGACAGGAGAATCACTTGAACCCAGGAGGCAGAGTTTGCAGTGAGCCGAGATTGTGCCACTAAACTCCAGCCTGGGGACAAAGCGAGACTTGTCTCAAAAAAAGAAAAAAAAAAAAAAAATAGAAAAAGACAAGAGCTTCTGTGCCTCTACATTTACAAAATGGACATTGATCTTAGGATATTCATAGATTTATTCCCTGAACTGGCTGCTTTGACTCTTGCTTCTCTGCTGCACTTTGATGAATTGATTCGGATGCTGAAGAGCATCTGGCTTAGCCTGTTATTGTACTCTCCTGTTATGGCAGTTGCCACAAACTACAAACAGAGCTCCACTGCAACCAAATCCTACAGACAGCCTGTTTCTATCCTGGTTTTGTTTTGTTAGCTAATTTAGTAAGATTAAAATCTTAAAAAAAATAAACAATATCTTCTGAAACATCTGTTCTCCTTTGATTTTGTCCCAGTCCCAACTTTACGTTCTACATCTTCAAAATAACGATATTAACTTTCTGAAGATATGTAATAAATTATCCTTGCTACCAAGAGAAGAGTGTTACAGCTGTATGACTGTATCACAAGTCAGACATCAAAGGGAACCAACTGGGAAAGATTTTTGGAGGCTTCGTTTTGATTCAGGGCTGTATGTGATGTTGACAAAATTAGGATTTAATGCAGGCATGTATACCCCTTAACTACAATTTTCATATTGTTTCATGCCAATATAGTGATTATTGTAAAGAGTAACATAACCATTGTGATAGAATGGATTATTATTAAAATAAAGTATCAATTTCAGGACAGGAAAGGCTATTTATTGAGAGAGACAGTATGAAAAAATAGATCTGTCTGGGCTATTTTGCTGATCTGTATAAATTCAGTAAGCTCTGATCCTGAAATGACCAATGTCCCATTTCTTCGCATCTTGAGGCTGTTTTCCTTCACTGATTTTCATGCTTAACATATCAGAATGACCACCAGAGGCCTGGCACTACCATTATACATGATTTTGATTATCAAAATTATTTGAAGAACTCTTAGTAATATTTCTGTTGCTCTCCAGAGTCACATATAAGTGCTCATACAAACCATAAAGTGTCAAATCCAGTATACAAATTTAATGGATAAAACATGACGTGTGAAATTAATAATCTTAAATTCTGTTCCTGAGTTCCTAAGAACATAATAGGTGCCTGGGGAAGTGTCTCTTAAATTGTATAATGACCCAATTTCCACCATTACTCCAATAGGGAATACAGATAATTATATTCACATGACTACAAATGTAAACGGTGCTAAGTCTCACAGTCAATGCTACATAAGCAAAATATGTATGGCAAATTATTAAAAAGCACTAAAGGACTGTAAATAAAATGTTACCCTTTGTCATGACAATGAGAAAGACGATCAGTTTAAGAAAATGTCAAGTGATCTGCTGGCCTGGGCCTCCCAAAGTGCTGGAAGCTTTTGAATTAAATAAAGTGATCTCCCCCTTTCTCCATTGAGAAATGGCAGAGGCCGGGCACAGTGGCTAATGCCTATAATTCCAGAACTTCAAGAGGTCAAGGCAGCCGAATCACGGGGTCACAAGTTCAAGACCAGCCTGACCAACATGGTGAAACCCCATCTCTACTAAAAATACAAAACTTAGCCAAGTGTGGTGGTGCATGCCTATAATCCCAGCTACTTAGGAGGCTAAAGCCAGGAGAATCACTTGAACCCAGGAGGCAGAGGTTGCAGTGAGCCAAGATCGCACCACTGCACTACAGCCTGTGCGACAGAGCAAGACCTTGTCTCAGAAAAAAAAAAAAAAGAAAGAAAAGAAAAGTCAGAAAACGCAGCATCATCTTTGCCCTCATTGTAGTTCTGTAGCTTCAGCCCACTGCTTCAGGCATCTGTTGTCTCCTGGCTGCCCAGCCACTCACAGTGCTGCCCTCTGAAGCTCTACAGGCCAGCCAAGTGCCGTCTCCAATTTCAGTCACTTTGGAGCTCAGCACAGAATAAACAAATTTGGTAGCTTATTTTTTAATGCATAGGAAACACTTACTTTTGTGGCCCTGTGAAGACTGATAAGAGTAAGCCCTTCTCAAGATGATCACAAAGACCAAGAACTATTCCTAAGTCAAATTTTAAAATTTGTCTCTTGATCCTCTATTATAATTTTTTCCTTTTCCTTCACAATTTTTTAAAAATAATTTTCCTGCTAGGCGCAGTAGCTCATGCCTGTAATCCCAGCACTTTGGGAGGCCAAGCTGGGTGGATCACAAGGTCAGGAGTTCAAGACAAGCCTGACCAACATGGTGAAACCGTATCTCTACTAAAAATACAAAAATTAGCTGGGCGTGGTGGCTTGTGCCTGTAATCCCAGCTACTCAGGAGGCTGAGGCAGGAGAATCGCTTGAACCTGGGAGGCAGAGATTGCAGTGAGCCGAGATTGTACCACTGCACTCCAGCCTAAGCGACAGAGTGAGTCTCTGTTTCAACAACAAAAAAAAATTCCTCAAGAGGAAATTCTTGCCATGATTCTAACAGCTGAAATACATGAGCTATTAATAACCATAAGTGATAATGAATGTAGGTATTCCTAATCTTAAGTTCTACTTGACATATATGGTATATTTATAACCTATATATTTTTTATGTATTTATTGTAGCATTTTCTAAAATGTTGTCAGAAGTGTAAAAAATTTTTACTTTTTACAAAATTTCACTTTTGCTTTAATCTCCCAAAAAGAGATGCTCCCTTAAAAATGGGAAAATAGAAAAAAAAACTTCACTAATAAATAAAATATTTCGTTTTCTCTTCACATTCTATGGTTTTCTAGTTTCAATAAAATTATTAAACATAATATTAAGACATCTACCAAATGTCTCATTTATTCCTAAGAAATATATTATTTACTGAAACATCTAAGTGTTTCTATAAATAACATAAACTCAGTAAATACCTGTTGTAATAAATAATATAAACAAAACGATGATACCTATTATTCCAAAATGCATTAACTAGCTGATCCAAAAAATTAGGTTACTAATCATACCTTATAGTGTCAGTTTAAGGAATCCACAGCACTGGTTCACAGATATTAGTAAACATTAAAGAACTGGGATGTTAAGCATGTAGAAACTTGTATAGCTTTTGGTTCAAAGCTGTTTCTTACAAATTTAAAGAGCTAATTTCAACAATATTGTCATCAAAATATCAAAAGCTGTAATGGAATTCTTCAAAATAAACTAACAGCTGCTCTCTTTTTTTTCTTAAGCTATATTACAAAAATAATTTCAAGATAATTTTCCAGATTCAAAAAAACAATGGTTAGAATTGTATTTTTAAAAGGCTTGGGAAATAATGAGTTATAAAAATGCCTATCTGGGAATATTTCAACTCCTTAGGTTACCTTCTGAAACATTTTATAAATTGGTTTCTGCCTATTCTTCCAGAATTATCTACTTATTGTTTCCTCTTGTGATATTCCAAAATGTACTGAGCTACTTATAAGTCACTAACTGCATTTTACAGTCTTAGAGTGAAAGCACTCTCAATTGCCTTCTCCACCTAAAACAAATGTCCTTTCCAAAACAGGTTGCCTACTAATTTCTAAGGCTGTCAATTTGAAGTAAAATGTCTATTTGGTATCTTTGCTACTGACCACAGACAGACAAATCTATGAGTCCATGCCATCATGTATTCATGTTTTTACCAATTTTTAGCTTATTCTATCACAGCAATTGCAACATTATGTTTAATTGCTGGCCTTCCTGTCTTCATTAGACAATAAGTCACTTATGAGTAGAGATGATAGTTTTTCCTCTTGGTAGACCTTTATTTAGGTAATTAATAAATATGTATTGAATAGATGAATAATGATTAATGAGTGAGATAACAATGTTTAGCAGGTAAAGTTTACACTCAAATAGTTGATAATTAAATAAAGTTGTGTATTAACTATTAATTGATGCTCAAATGCTCACTGTGTTTTCAATATAGCAAATGATTTATTATTCACTCAACTAATATTCATTACATTGTTATCATATACTAAGCAGTGCTCTAGACAATGAAAATGGGGAATAAAATGATCATGAAGGATTAGCCTTTTTCTATTGTGAAGCCTGCATTGCAGTAGGAAATACAGACAATAAATAAGTAAACAATAAATTAACAAGAACACATTAAATAATAGGAAGTCAATAAATCTGAAAATAAGTAATAGTAACTAGCGTAACTAATTTTATTTGGATGTGCTGAGAAATTCTCACAGGAGGTAACACTTGAGCTGAACCTGACTGGAAAAAGGAGCCAATCATTTGAAGACATGATGGGTTATCTAATAATTGGAAAGCTAAAGAGGCTTTGAATCAAGATTAAGCTTGCTACAACTGAAACGCAGAAAAGGAAAGTGAAGGAAGGAAAAGCATGGTAGGATAGATAGGAGGTGCAGGAGATACAGGCAGAAGACAAATAATTTAGGGCCTTCTAGAATGTGCTGGAGTTTTTGTACTTTTCTTTCTCACTAAGTGCAGGTGGAAGCCATTGGAGGATTTTTATTCAGGGAGTGACATGGCTTTAACCACATTTTAAAATTATTACTCTGGCTGCAGACCATAGATTATTTGAAAAAAGGAGTGATTAGTTAAAAAAATACATTGCAGAAAGCAAAGTGGATAATTATAGTTACTTGGGCTAAGGGACTCAGGTTGAAAGAAAAACAAATATTTTGGAGGTACAGCTGACAGTACTTGTTGATTGATTTTATGTGGGAGATGAGAATGATTTTTAAAAGATTTTTTTTTTTTCCCCTTTTAAGTATGTGTGTGTGGTTTTTCTTCTTTGCTTGTTTTGAGCTTGAGCACATGGGTGGAATAGAGAATCAAGTAGGAACAGGTTTGGTTGTAACATCAAGAATACAGTTTTGATCATAATTGATGTGAATTGGCCTACCGGAATTCAAGTGGCTATGACGAGCAGGAGTTTGTCACTGAGGAAAGATTTAGAACTGGAGATATATACCTGTGAGTCTTTAAATATAGGTGATATTTAGAGAATTAGAAAAGACTTTTTTCGAGAAAGAATATAGGTCGGAAAGAGTATAAAATTTAAGACTAAGCCTAGGATCCTAGAATTCAAGGGTCAGCAGAGGAGGAGAATCTAGCAGGGGGGTCTGAGCGAAACTACTTAGTAGATAGGAGGAAAACCGACAGAGTACAGAGTTCTGAAAAGGAGAAAAAAATTCAACAAGAATAAAATGGTCAACTAATCTGTTACAGAAAGAACAAATAAGATGAGGAATGATGAAACCTGATTTTTCGGGTTTTTTTTTTTTTTTTGAGATGTAGTCTCACCCTGTCTCCCAGGCTGGAGTGCAATGGTGCAATCTCTGCTCACTGCAACCTCAGCTCACTGTAATCTCTGCCTCCTGGGTTGAAGCGATTCTCCTACTTCAGCCTCCTAAATTGCTGGGATTACAGGCATGCATCACCACACCTGGCTTATTTTTAGTGTTTTACTAGAGACGGGGTTTTATCATGAAGGCCAGGATGGTCTTGAACTCCTGACCTCGTGATCCTCCTGCCTCGGCCTCCTAAAGTGCTGGGATTACAGTTGTGAGCCACTGCGCCTGGCCAAAACATGATAATTTTATCTGGCAAAATGGAGATCATGGATAACCTTGGCAAGAGCAGTTTCAACAAAGTGTACGGAGGTGGGGGGGGGGATGCCCAAATGAACTAAGTTGAGAAGAGGCTGGAATCATCATCACAATACTGCAGAAACAAGCTCTTTCCAAGGGAAACAGCTGCATATTACAACTTTGTAAAGAAAGAAATTTAAAGTAACTCTATTGTGTAATTTACAATAGTGTTCCTGTCCTCCGCAATGAGAGCTGATTGTGTGAAGCCTCTGAGGTGGTTTAGCCCACCTTATACTAAAGTGCAGTGCTAAGAGGCCAGGTCAAATGCATTCTCTCTTTCAGATCTGACTTTGAAGTGGATGGATATAAGCAGTGGGAGCTGAAGTTATTCAGGTACACAGAGCAAGGCCTTGAAACAGGAACTGTGATGAGTCCTGAAGCCAACGAAGTCATGAATACACATAAGCTATAACTTATCAGGCAAGCTACTTGGGACAGAAGATAAGGCATCCACTTATTAGGGAAAATGAGCTACGTGCTCCATGGTGTCTGGGACAACAGAGATGAGAAGAGTAGCTGGAGCTTATTAACAACAGAGTATTAGTGTAAAGATTTACAACCTCTTGATGCCAACATGTCTACCCAACTTCAATTTCACATTTTTGATACTATGATATGGTTCCTGCTTTCTCTCAACGCAGGATTTCAACACAGGATCTCTTTCTTTGGATCTCAAAAGGCCTGACTTATCTTTATTACAGCTTTAGCATTTGCATCCTTATAATAAACCATTAACTCTGGAGATTCCTGAGAGTGCTTCTGTTCTATACAAGCAACAGATTCTCACTAATACAAAGCACAATACACAAAGCATAGTTTATTAGATGCCTGGAATAAAAACGTCAAATAATAATCACTCAGAGAACATTAATAAAGTTGGTAAATTCAAGAAGTGATTTAGAAAACAAAAACTATTCAATGTTCTTTGAGTCAATGAATATATATTTATTCATCTAATTATTTGCATTGTGCTTATTCATTTTGTCAAAGGAAATAATAAAGTATTGAAAGTAGAAGACAGGGGGGTTGATTCTTCACAAGCAGGAAGGGACAGGGATACAATTAATTTATTGCTGTCTAACTTTTGGTATTACCAGTCTCTAGAGACTGATATTTTAAGTGTCATCCAATTGCGTGTATAGACAGGTATGAGGGAAAAGAGATTTTTACCAGGAAAATTCCATAATCCAAAACTTTCTAAAGATATGCCATCAGATACTTCATCCTTCCTTATTTTATTTTTCCAAAACTTTGGCATTTTTGCCAACAGAAATTTTTCTTTAAGGATATGCTACGCAGGAAGAGAGAAAAACATTGCTGTTTCTTTTAAAAATAAATCAAGAACTATGTGCCATAATTGAAGATGAACAAATTTCTTAATTAAACTTCTTTCTTCTTTTAGCCGAAGTCATGGAGCTTTAAAAAATTATATTCTAAACTTTGGTAACATGAGTGGCCAAAAAATAAAAAGATAATAACACTTAAAATATAACAAAGAGATTCTGTAAGAGAGTTTTCATAAAGTACTGAAAGACCTTCAAAATAAGTGTCTCAAGGTTGTGTTATGATAAAACTGCTGATTTGGATGATGAAACAAGACTTTTTGACCTTGAACACATCACAGTTGCTCTTAAGGAAGCTAAGTACACCGTGGCTGAATGAGAATGGACTTTTCCATTACCCAGAAAATGGGACCTGGAGCCCCTTAAGCTGAGCCCCTGGTAAAGTAACTGGGACAGCTGCAGTATAAAATCAGATACTTCCGTGCTTATAATTGTCACAATCTTTCTATTAAATAATTAAAGGATTCCACATCAAGCATAAGGACACATAGGGAAGGTGGCAAAAGCCATTATTTGATATTTTTCCTGTTACTCTAAGTAAACCACAGATAAATTATTAATTACTTTTCATATCAATTAACAGTATAAACCAGAATAAATATGATTCTCTGACATTCTGAAAGAGAAACAATGAAACAATGACAAGCTTCTACATTGTTAGTGTTTCTTGATAATTTTCCATGTCTTTCTCTTTCATAATGTTCCACATTTTCAAAAATGGATATGGCCTTTTTCCTAAACACAAGCATGCACAGAGAGCAAAAAGAATTACAAAACCTCCAAGTTGAAAGTGGCCTTTCAGGTAACTCAAGAACCTGATTAATATTTTAATTTCCACCAAACAAGGCTTAAAGCAGTTGTTCAAATCTACATTTGAATGCTTTTAATAGAGAGACTACTTCTATCTTTTAATCTGCTTTCATAAGACATGGATTTTTCTAAACTGTATGTAGACAAAAACAAGACTTTTAATCCCACCATACTTACACTAGTGTTATCATGAAACTGTGAATGCTGGCATCTGCACACTTAGCCTATGCCTTCAATAAAGACTTTAAGAAGAGGCTCACAGGTTGGACGCCGTGGCTCACGCCTGTAATCCCAACACTTTGGAAGGCCGAGGTGGGCAGATCATGAGATCAGAAGATCGAGAACATCCTGGCTGACACGATGATACCCCATTTCTACTAAAAATACAAAAAAAAAAAAAAAAAAAAATTAGCCAGGCGTTGCAGCATGTGCCTAGTCCCAGCTACTCGGAAGGGTGAGGCAGGGGAATCAGGTGAACCCAGGAGGCAGAGGTTGCAGTGAGCTGAGATTATACCACTGCACTCCAGCCTGGGCGACAGAGTAAGATTCCATCTCAAAAAAAAAAAAAAAAAAGGTTTACACACTTACACACATATATCTGTTTTTATATTTACCTTCAAAATCATTTCCTAAAAAGTATAGTAAGCTATAATTAGGGCAACTGCATATCCCAATCTGCCCTAGACAGGAACAAGTTATGCTTTTTTTTTTCTCATGAGAGTAATTATTACCAGTGTTGCTTCACTTCCAAAACGGCCTCATTTAGACAGGACATTAGATAGGCACACCATACCTATAAGCGTTATTTATTCTCCCCAGCCTGGTCCGTGAGCACTCTTTATAATAAGTAAGAACTCTAAGTGGTTCATCTTTTGTAATTTCAGAAGTATTGACATCCATTATGATTTCCATTCATACATTTTTTTTCTCTCAATTCTCTAAACCAGCACCTATACAATTATATCTAAAATCTAGCAAACTTCTGCTTCAACAATATGGTGCATTAGCTATCCTGTACCACCCTCCAATTAAACAGTAATGCAGTATAAAATATATACTTAAAAAATCATTTTAAATGCAATGCTGAACTGACACCAAAGTATGAAAAACATAGAGCTTCAAAATGAAGTACAACCCAGAACACTGAGATGTAACCTAGTGTCAAAGACTCTTTCACCCTTAAAGTTTCTGCTAGACCCTGCAGAGTGGTTTTGATAACTTACAGAAGATAAAGCCCAGGGTGTGCAAAATGCTGACACAACAGTGACCTAGGAAACAAAGGTTGGATATTCAAGTTACTATTATTTCAACTTTTCTCTAGGTTGAAACGTTAAAAAAAATAAAATAAAATAAAGGAAAGTTCACACATAGGCAGATTGGATATTAAGGTGATAGTAACTTTTGGGCAGAAGCAAAGAAATGGGCACCAGGAGGCTCCTGACGAAGTCCCATTATTTTACTTGAATGAATATTGTGTTTAGCTTTTAATAATTCATAAAATTAATTTTGGACTTAACACATTTTTCTATAGGTAACTTATATTTCCAAAAACATTTTTTAAATGTCAAAAATATTAAAATAAAGTGGCCTTTATTTCATAGTTTTCCCCAGTCTCTGACACAAATTGTTTTTCTGGAGAAACTATCTATAAATCAAGTCTCAAAGTATCTACACATAAATTTTCAAGAAAAACGAAAACTCAGAGTTTTGAAAATTTACAAAACACAAGAAACTAAGCAACATAAAAAACAACTAAAATAAAAATCAACTGATAACAGACTCTCATAATTTAGACATAAATTGTTAGACATAGAATATAGGTATGATTTATATGTTTAAAGAAATAAAAGATAAGCTTGAAAATATAATCAGCAAAAGGAGAGTTAAAATATATATTACATTATCAATTTTATGTAATATATATGTTATATGTAATGTAATGTGTATATATTAAATATTATAAATTATATATTGCAGTTAAAATATTAACACATACATATTTGTACACATGATAAATATAGATACAAATAAATATTTTAAAAGATGTTCATTCCAACTTTCTTAAAAAACTGAGTTACTAGAAACCAAAAAAACTAAAATTACTATAGTTATTGGAATTAACATTAAAATGTTAGTAGAAGATTATTTCTGGGAGGTTAGTTTGAAAAATGAAGGGAAGAGAACTTTTACCTATTTCCATATTACAAATTAAAAATAATGACATAATGCAGAACAATTTTAGCTTCCATTTTGTGTTCCTTTTACTTCTTGAATATAAAACATTCTTTTAAGAACTAAAATCTAGAAAAAAATGATCAAATTATATAAAGTCCAGGAGGATCTGGCCTAAGAAAATATCACTGGACTTGGTGATTCAGTGGCAAATGAAAGAACCAAGACTGAAAGTGTAAGAATATGCTGACAAGAGGTGGGAGTAGCATGCAGAGGCCATTCATGTATGAACAATGTATGAATATTCAGGAAAGGATAACTTGATAAGTGATAAAGATGATAAAACCAAGTGACCTTTTAATGAGGTTGGTGTATTTCAAAATTGAAGGAAGAATCCTAGAGGGGAGATTTTTGAGGATTATGAAAAGAAAAGGAGTAACTGACAAGAAAGTAATGGATGAGGAGAATATAAAAATATGGCAAGACAAAGCTTGGAAATAAGGGTGAAGAAAACGTTCTCTAAAATAAAAGGAAAGAAAAAGATAATAGAAGAAAAGATATCAAAGTAGAAATAAACAGAATAAAATGAGGTGTAGTTTAAGGTTTCTATCTCAATCTTCTTATTATGCAGATAAACAGGAAAGTCATTCTGTGAAAAAGCGGAAACTATGGTTTGATGGAGCCAATTTTTTCTTGGTAAGTAGATAACGGTGATTCCAGGCAATGATGTAAGTAATCAATGCCCTGTGAGGCTATTGACTAGGCTCAGAAGAAACATATCCTCAGATGATTAGCTCCGTAAAATCATTAGACTGCACACCTTCTGTTTTTCCTTATCACCAGGCAAAGAAAGACATTATCTGTTTTTTTTTTTTTTTTTGAGAGGGACTCTTGCCCTGTTGCCCAGGCTGGAGTGTGGTGGCACGATCTCCACTCATTGCAACCTCTACCTCTCAGGTTCAAGCGATTCTTCTGCCTTAGCCTCCTGAATAGCTGAGACTATAGGCACGCAACACAATGCCCGGCTCATTTTTATATTTATAATAGAGGCAGGGTTTCACCATATTGGCCAGGCTGGTCTTGAACTCGTGACCTCATGATCTGCCCACCTCACCCTCCCAAAGTACTAGGATTACAGGAATGAGCAACCACACCCAGGTCACATCATTTGTTTTAAGAAGGCAAATTAACAAGATAATGAAAAAGATAGACAAATAACACTTAAAAGTTCTTTTAAAGATAAACTAAGTTACTGTGCGAGTGGAGAGAAGAGAGCACATGAGGGAGAAGGAAAAGAGCAGGAAAGATGAGAACTAAAGAGAGGCAAAAGGTCAGAGAAGAAGACATGAAGAGGAGCAGAAGGAAAGGGAAATAGAAAAGTAGAAACTGTTGACTGGAATTAAAAATAAGTGGGATTAGGAAGATCACACGAGGAGAAGTAGGAGGAGGAGGATCAACAGAAAGGAGTGGAAGAAAACTGCCATGAGTAAAACTAGAGAGGACAAATTGATAGGGAAACAGTAACAGCTGAACAAAGTGAAACAAAGCGGAAGGACAAAAAAAGGAAGAGTTGATATTTACAGAATGCGTACATTTTGCCTTAACCTTCATAAAAAATCTATGAGATACGTGCTAGGATGTCTGCATTTTATAGATAAAGTTCTCATGGCATGGAGAGAAGAATTTACTTTCTAAGTTTATACACCATTATATGTACAAGATTTAAATTTAGCTCATTGGATTTCTGTGTTTTTAACCAACAATGGCATACTACGTGAAGCAAGGGAATGCAGAAAAAGGAAGTGAGGCAAATTATGAAGGTTTTTTTGTTTTCTTGGACAGGAAGCAGCTGCCTCCACTCGAACTCCTGCCCTTTTCATATCTCATAAGCCCGTCCATCATTCCGTGCTCCTCAGTTCTTCCTTTTCAGTGACTAACAAGCTTTCATCTATAAGCAGAAGATCAAATCCTGTCTAAAAACCAGACCAGGAAACTCCCTGGAAATAACCAAGTTAGTTTCTTGGAAGCTAATCATAATTGTCCTTCTTGGTTCTAATGAGCCTCACTTTCACTTAATCAAGCCCTGCTCAGGTTTAACTGAGACAGATTTCATGACTGTAAAGGCCAGTGCAAATTTTGATGTCTGATTTCCATGTTATATTTATGTTTACTAAACTGACAAGCAAATGATCTAACAGATTCAATGTCTTTATAATGAATAAGGGATGCATTAAAATCTTGGGTATCATTTTGGAGGAAACTAACACAATAGTTGAAACAATATTTATATGAGTACAATGGTAATGACATAAAAGATTTTATAAAATAGTCTTTTTTCCCTCTCAGAAGAAAGAATAACTTGGAAAATACTGAAAATAGCCTATTAGCAGATTCTAACAATCTCAGTACCAGTGAAGCAGAGATTTGGTTACAGAAACAAGATAAATCTGCTAGACCACACTCTCTGCTACTGTTGCACTGGGATTACCTGATTATTGATCACAGTTTGATCATGGCTTCTCACTGACAGCTTCCAAAAATTTACATGAAAAAAACAATGACCCGATATTCTAGCTAAATTGTATCTTAGCTATAATATAAACTTCTTTCATTTATTATCTTGATTAGAGTTTGAACATATTATTAATTATAGGTCCTTTGCTTTTGTGTTAGTCTCTCTTTCTCTATTATACACACATACACACACACACACACACACACACACACAAACATACACACACACTATTC
This sequence comes from Alouatta palliata, assembly GCA_004027835.1. Taxonomy (NCBI): domain Eukaryota; kingdom Metazoa; phylum Chordata; class Mammalia; order Primates; family Atelidae; genus Alouatta; species Alouatta palliata. Next base: position 87,770 of record PVKV010002642.1, on the reverse strand, counting down.
TTCACACATTAGCCTAGACATCAGCAAACTTGATGGACGCTTTCAATATTTTCTTTCAAATTGTTGTTCTAAATAATTCCAGTTTACACAACAGAGCTGAATATATAGACTACCTGAAAATCCTTTGGACAATTAAATTACTACACATAAATACTGCAAAAGCCCATTTCAGCCCTCCCAATCAAGGTTATATATCTGGGATTATTTATTGCATTTAGTATCAGATTATTGTTTTAAACCTGAGTTTAGTATTTTCTCTACTCAACATCTCAATAAACAGCCCCTCTTCTAAACAATATGCAGGATACATACTGTGTAAGGAAAAATGAAAGTGAAAAAAAGTTCCTATCAGAATGAAACTAAATATAGGAAATTATTGGATCGACACAGTTATGTACGATATGATTTAGCTGCCCCCTTAATTCTCAGCTTCATTTCTATCCTATGCCCCCTTGGTATCTCAGGAGGCTAGAAATGTACACACTACATTTCCCATTTGCTGGGTAACTCTTGGTTAGGTTCTACAAATGGCCACCCTGGCAGGAAGTAGGAAGATAGTCAGAAGGGAGATTTTTGTTCTGCTTTTCATAGCCCTTGAAGCACGAGCAACAGCAATGACAGGTGACTGTGGATTATTGTGGGCAAATGTGGGTCTAGTAACAACTGCAGGTGACTGCTGGCTTTAGAATTTTTGCCGATTCAGCTGCAACAGGAGGTTAAGATTTTATTGAGTAGGATCAATAAGGTTCCAACAGCAACAATGAAAGCAACGGTAGTATTGCTAGTAGATTAGCAGTGTAGGTGAGTTTGTAAGTTCCAGCCTAGTGGTTCTCCCCCTTCTAAAATTAGACTTGGTTCTAGAGATCAGAACAGATCTCCGTGGAAGTTTAATGGTCCCTGTTATAGGTAAAGAAGACTAGATATGGTTTAACATTCACAAGTATTTGTTAATTTTTTTTTACTATACAATGGCAATCCAGCCCTTCCATAGCTGACCTGGGGTAAGAGTGTAGCAGACAACGATACTTGAAATCATGATTATGGATCAAAAAGATGGAAAAGGAATTCAGGAAGGAGCAGATATAAATGAGAAAGAATGAGAAGCAGAAACCTGAATAGCGAAGAGGGAAAAGAACAACTAATTGTAGTTTAGCATAATAAGTTGGAAACTACCTAGAGCATTGTATTTTTATATGAATCAAATTATGTGAACAACTGTTCACAGCCTCAGAGAATGCCAGCTGTATTGCACTTTTTTAACATTGATATATACTTCTATTTATAATTTGTTTTCCTTGTTTGTTTTTTTTTTATTGCATTTTAGGTTTTGGGGTACATGTGAAGAACATGCAAGATTGTTGCATAGGTACACACATGGCAGTGTGATTTACTGCCTTCCTCCCCATCACCTATATCTGGCATTTCTCCCCATGCTATCTCTCCCCAACTCCCCACCCCCCGCTGTCCCTCCCCTATTTCCCCCCAACAGATCCCAGTGTGTGATGCTCCCCTCCCCATGTCCATGTGTTTGTTTTTTTTCAAAGTAGGTGGAGGTAATAGGCATTTGGCTGGCAGTGCAACTACCCAAATTGCTACTCTTGAAAGGAAAAAAGGCAGTTAAACACAGATGTAGGTTACTGTGCCATGGGTAACAAATTCAGTACATGATAATGAACCCAGTTTTGCCACACAACAAAGTAGAGCAACACTATTTTTAATATTGGCCTTGATCTGAATGTAGGAGTTATATATAAGCACTACAGAAGAATAACATGAAAAAATACAGTTCTACCTCTATAATGGCAGCATCCTTTAAAGTGTATCAGTTTTCCTATAATGGGACTATTTCACAACAGAAGGAAGACATTATCAGAGGATTACACTGAACAAAGAACTCCATTCACACATACTTCATGCTTCATCTCTGTTGTAAATATCAGTATACTCCTATTTATTTTTAAATAGAATTCCACTGATGAATATGCCACAATTTTTCAAGTTCACCTATTGATGTACTTCTAGGCTATTTCCAGGTTTCAGCTATTTGAATATGACTTCTGTGAACATTCATTCTTAAGTACCTGTGTACTTATTATTTGGGGGTAAATAATAAAGGTAGAATTGCTGAATCTTAAGACAGATATATGTGGATTTTTGCAAGACCTAGTAAGGCAGCTTTAGGCAACTATTACAGTAAGGAAACTATTGTCCTGGTTTGAAAAACTGTACTAAAGCTATGTACAATGTCAACATTTGGGGGAAAAGAAGGTAATGTAACCAAAATCACTTTACTTCTATTGCTTTTGTTTTGTTTTGTTTTCTATTATTTAAAACTGGAAAATTTGAAGAGTATAGTGAGCAGGTGGGAAAACTTTTCTTAAAATAAGTTTTGTAGCTACTCTCTTACCTTTAAAACAACAACTACAGCAGAAGGAACACCCAGATCACAAATCATAGGTACCTTAGTAATAATACCACTTGTGAATATCAGGATGGTGCATTTTAACTTTTTAAAAACTTTTTCTCATTGGAAACAAATAGTAAAAATGAAGAAAGAAATGAAGAATAACAGACAAAAAAATTGGCTTAAAGTTTTATTACAGACTCTAATGTACCTAATGGTTACACAGGTACACGAGATCTAAGTTACCATAAAGGACAAAATTAAAAGATGTCACTAAGATGGAGATTTTTCATACGCTCATTATTTTGTTCAATTCTAGTAATTCTTTTTTTCAAGCCCCAGATTTTCATGGTAGTTAGTTGATGATTTAATTTCAAGAACACTTAGTGTGGCTGGGCGCAGTTCACACCAGTTATTCTAGCACTTTAGGAGGCTGAGGCAGGTGATCACCTAAGGTCAGGAATTTGAGACCAGCCTGACTGACGTGGTGAAACCCCATCTCTACTAAAAATACAAAAATTAGCCAGGTGCGGTAGTCCCAGATACGCAGGGGCAGAGACAGGAGTATCGCTTGAACTCAGGAGGTGGAGGTTGCAGTGAGCCGAGACTGCACCATTGCACTTCAGCCTGAGCAACACAGCAAGATTCCATCTCAAAAAATAAACAAACAGACAAAGAACACTTAGAAAAGGGCCTGCACTTATTTTTCGTTCACTAGGTAACACTCTTTTTGTAAGAGCAGTTAGAGTTTGTCATCTAGGAGTTTGTCATTTTTTTTGAGGAAGAAAATCAAGGGTGTGCAAAATCTTGAGCTTTTTATTCATATTCAAGATAGTTTTATGTAAGAGAAATAGGAAAAGAATACAGACAAAGACAAATTAGACCCAGAAAACACAAGACTATATTGAAATGGTTTCTGTGAAAAACACAGGGATGTCCCTAAAAACCTAATGACTGTACATGGCTGCTCAGTGGAGAAACATATATTGGTGTAAAACAGAGAAGTACAGAAAGGCTTTACCTAAAGAGAAGAACAGTTACAGAAACATCAGTGACATATGAGTCTTCTACTCAAAATACATTATCAAGTTACATTCTAGAGGTAAAGATTTTTCAAGAAAAAGATACTCCTCTCCCCATAATACAGCTGATTTCTAGGTCCTTCCTTTAAAATATCCTTTGCTTTGCAATTAGAAATAACTAGAGCATTTGTTTAAGAAATGCAAATGACTGGATTTCAACTACATAAACACGACAGTTAATAATTACCCTCTTCTTCCTGCAAACTCATAGAAGTTATTTATAAAATAGAGTATAGTACTGAAAAAAGGGAATATGCAGGTCATTGGAAAAAAACAGCAAGCACCAAATCAAGTTACAGATATATATGAAATTGATAAATGGCCAAATAAGCATTGAAGAAAGATTAAATAATCCTGAAACAATTGTCTATCAATACAGAAAAAAATCAGATATTTATATTACTTAAAGAAATAAGTGTCAGAAGGATTAGAGTCCAGAACATGAAAAAACATTAAATTGAAAAATAAAATATGCACAAAATCAAAGAATTTGAAAAGATTTTAAATTGGTTATATAAATATTTAAATGTTCAACATGACAAAATCTACCATAAACAAAATTAAACACAAGCAATTGATGGGTGATGGCTACAATGTATATATTCTGCAAAGAATTAGTATCTCAACTATAAAGAACCCCTATAAACCAATAAGAAAAAGAAAACCTATTTATTTAATGGCTAGAATATTAAAAACAGGCAATTTACAAAGAAGAAAATCCAAAAGACCAATAAACACATGATAAAAATGATTACTAGTAATCAAGAGCATGCAATTTGAAGCAAATATGATACCATTTCATATCTAATTAGCAAGAAACCTGAAGTTTTGATAGTACCCAGTGTTGGTAAGGAGAAAATTCAATGAGACTCTGACTTTCATCCCTTAGACTTTAAAGAATGACATGTTCTTATCTAAATTGAAGCTTGAGGTAGTAGTTTCAAAAGTAACACAGACGGTCTATGAGTTATGATTATTTGATTGATGAATTTTGATTTGACAATGGTAAAAAAGTGATGCACATTCAGTATAAACAATACTTCACAATTTAAATTATGGTATTTTCTCAGGCTAGAGGTATGTAGTTTGATACACTCATGAGATTCTAGGCAATTGCAGTGAGCCACAGCTCCCAGTCGGCCACATGATCACTGCTATACTCTACAGTGTACTACGTTCCAGCATTTTTTGGATATAATTTTGCCCAACTGTGCATTAATGTAAGTGTTCTGAACAAGTTTATGGTAGACTAAGTTAAGCTATGATGATTAAACGTATTAAATTCATTTTCAATTTATGGTATTTTCAGTTTACAATGGGTTTACTGCGATGTAACCCCATCATAAAAGTTGAGGAAAGTCTGAAATGAAAACAATTCCACTTCCAGGCATAATTCCTACACAGACCAGAAATACTCAGAGACAAGTACAAGTATATTTTTCAGGCCTTTGTTTGTAATAGCAAAAACAAAAACTCTGAAACAAAAATAAATGCCCATCAATAGGAAACTAGATGAATAAACAGTAGTGTATTTACATAATGAGATCATACTCTGCAGTATTCCATTTCAGAAATGACAATAACAATGAGTGACTGGAGCTGCATGTATCAACACAAATACTTCTTGAAAAAAGTTAATGAATAAAACAGATTAAAAGAAATGCAAATAACACATGCAAATGTTAAAAACAGAGACAATAAGATATAGTACCATGGTACTCATATTAAATAAAATGAAATATATTTAATCAAATGCAATATGTTTCCAGAAAACATGCAGGAAGAAGTATAGCTACCATCTCAAGATATGTGTTACCTGGCAGAAAATAGTGAAATGGGAGAGGACCTGGTGTCTTGGGTCTGTCTAAAACATTTGATTTCTTTAAAAAGCAATAGCAAAATAAGCAAGTATGGCAAAATGATATTCATTAAATGAAACGTGTCATATACTTCGCTGTACTTTGTTACATATTTGAAATATTTTGCCACAAAAATTAAAATTATATTTTAAAATATTGAATAAAGAAAGGATATGGTAGGGTAAAAGAAGGATCAAATAGATCAGTGAGACTCCATATTGGCTTTTCTTAAATTATACTGTGCAAATGCGTCATTTCTAAAATCTGAAGTGTTCTACTGCCAGGAAACTGGTATACTTAATAAGCTGCTTTATCTATGTGAGTTGACATGAGTTCACATACTTTACTTAGTTTTCGTCTAAATACGTAAACTAAAGCATATTTTCAGAATTGGGCTTGAAAAGCTTTCCAAAACTTTCTCCAACACAATCAATTGTACATTTATGCTAAATCCTTAAAAATAACTTTTATTTCTCTTCTGTCAATATTCCTGTTACATAGGTTCTGTGTCTGAAAAATAAAGTAGCTCTTCAAATATTTGTCTAGCATCATCTCATTAAATAGGACTATGAGTCAGTATAGTAACTTCAGCCTTATCTCATTTAACTTTTATCATCATTGTATATCTTAAAATCATCTTTATTTGGAAAAGATGAACATACCATAAATACAACAATTTTTCATGCATGTTTGATGAATGTATACATACATGTAATTATCACCACAATCAAGATATAGAATATTTCCAATACTCCTAAAAATTATGCCTTGCTGTTTTGTAATTAATGACTTCCTCAACACCCATATCCCAATACCCCGGCCAACCGCTGATCACCTTTTCTTCACGATATGTTAGATTTGCCTTATCTAGCATTTTATGTGACAAAATCAGACATGATATACAATTTCATGTCAGCATTCTCTTACACATTTTGCTTATCCATGTTATTCCAAGTATCAGTAATTTACTCCTATTTATTTTTGAACTGTATTCCATTAATGAATACACCACCATTTTTAAAATCATCTATCCATGTACCTTTGTGTTACTTCCAGGTTTTGTTTATTATGAATACAACTTCTGTGAACATTCATTATTAAGTATCTGTGTACCTAGAAGTTTTTATCATTTGGGAGTAAATACTAAGGGTGAATTGCTGAGTCATACGACAAGTATATGTATAGTTTTGTAAGACCTATTAAAGCAGACCTAGGCAACGAACACAGTCAGAAAACTATTTTCCTGGTTTGGGTAACTGTATTGAAGCTAGATACAATGTAAACACTTGGGCAAAACTGAGGTATTCTAACCAGAATAATGCACCAATAACCGTTATTCTTGCTTTTATTTTCTTTCCGTTATCTCAAATTGAAAAAATTTTAAACAATGCCAGTTGTACTTGCTTTTGTTATTATCACTGCTGTTGTTCCTGCTCTTCCCAGGTAATCTCTCGTGGTGTAATCCCTCTTCTCTCTTGCATGTTAGCACAGTAATAATTTTACTACAAGGGGTAAAGAATTTATAAGCAAGACAGACACAGGATCGGATATGGGAATTTTAATAAGAATCCATTTGGAGTGGGTTGAACTTGGGCAGGTACTGGGCTAGAATAAGAAAGACCAATTAAGTGGTAAAAAAAACTAATAAATGCTAGAACTAAGTAAAAGATAATTGAGAAGAGAATGTCTTTTATAGATACAAGGGGGTAGAATTAATTGATAACAGATTGGATATTAGCAAAAAGAGATATGTTAATAATACTAGCAAAGCTGACATTATCAAACAATTCATAGATATATACCTTGATTAACCTTCCTCAACTCTTTAAGGAAAATCTAATTATCACCTTTTTTAAAATTTAAAATCAGTCTGTGTTTAATCCTCTTATCCATGGGCATAGTATACTCCTCCATTTATTTAGTTCTTTGATTTTTTAAGTCAGCGTTTAACAACTTTCAGCATATAGATCCTGTAAGTTTCAGTAAGATTATACTCAGGTATTTCATTTTCATTGAAACAATTTCAGTTTCCACATGTCAGTTGTAAATACATAAAAGTGTTTGATTTTGAGTATTGATTCTGTGTCATGCATCCTTGCTGAACTCATTTATTAGGTTTTGAACTTTGTTTTTTTAACTGATACCTTGACCAGCTAAATTTTAATGAAAGTGAAAAAGTAATTAAATGGGCAAAGGCTTCTGACAAAAGATGTTGAGCAATCGGACATCCATAGGCCAAAAAAGAAAATAAAAGAGAAAGAGATTAACCTAAGCCATACACACCATATAGAAATTATGAAATTACAATATTGGCAAATATAAATATCGAATCAAATTCACAATACTCTAATATTGTAACAGTGGTGCCTAATCACGTTTTCGTTTTTGTTTTTAGAGATGGAGTCTCACTCTGTCAGTCACCCTAGTCTGGGGTGCAGTGGTACAATCATAACTCACTTCACCTTGCATTCCTGGGCTCAAGGGCTCCTCCTGCCTCAGCCTCCTAAGTAGCTGGGACTACAGTCATGCACCACTGTGTCTAAGTTTGGTTTTGAAGAGACGGGGTCTGGCTCTATTGGCCGGGCTGGTCTCAAACTCCTGACCTCAAGTGATCCTCCTGCCCCAGACTCCCAGAGTGCCTGGATTACAGGTATGAGCCACTGCAACTGGCCCATAATCACTTTTAACTCTAGTATGAAAGTTAGAGAACTTATTAAAAATATATATAAAGATGTTAAAGGATATACAATATTAATAGATACAAATTGTGACAATGACATAAAATTGGGAAGCTTTAGTTTTTGTATGTGATCAGATTTAAGTTATTATAATGTCATAACCACATGATGCCATTATGATTACCAAAACCGTTGCATGGTACAAAAGATTTTTGAGTAGAGTTTGTGATATTTTTTAGTATTTTTTCCTCCTTATTTTTTAAAAATTGGTATTTCCAACATTGTATTTCCTAGAGTAAAAGTGGCACCTCACCTCCTTTAAAGCATTACTAATTCTAGGAACTGAACTAAACTAGAGTGAAAGAGTGTTTATAATTTTTATTGCTTGTTTTTGTCCAGGATGACAGATAGAAGTTACCATGCTGAACATGCTAGAAGGAAGAAGAAGCCACAGAGAAGGTGATTATGGCATTTCTGCCTACACATAAAGACTGACATTGTTTTCAGCTTTTATTTTTCATTTATAATAGCACATTGGAAAAATTGTTAATCTCCAGCAGTTCCATTCCAGGCTGTGTTCTCTAGTTGATCTCTGGGCCCTAAAGGACAGTTTAGTCATCTGTTTCATTCTTGAATTGATTAAATTTACATTTATATTTATTTTCAATGCTCCTTATTCTCCAGAGATCTTGAGAAGGGTTGCAAAATAATTATATATTGTCCTTCAAACCAAAAGTTTTGAAAGTTGAAGAAATGCTATTAATAATTATCTCAGGACTAGAGGCATAAATTCATACCATTCCAAGCAAACTAGGACATGGGGTCTACATAACTATATATGTCAGGATAACAATCTTCTTTCTGATCCTTGAGCTCTAATTATTAAACAGATGACACATCAAATTGTTCTGTAAGTTTCTTTTTGTAAAAAAAAATGTTTATGTCATCAAATATAATAATTGTTCTATCAGTTTCTTTACAAAAAGAAACTTATCAGCTCTGAATATTTTTTAAGAAAAAACCTTCAATGTAATATCAACCCATTAAACCAAAGTTAAAATAGAAAAGAAAGCAGAAAGGATAGGCCCTAAATTTTTGTCTAAATAAAAACATGTATGTATACATGTACGTGTATCATATGAGCAAATGTGTGTCTGTGTGTGTGGAGAGAGAGAGAGAGAGAGAGAGAGAGAGAGAGAGAGAGAGAGAGAGAGAGAGAGAGAGAGAGAACAGTAAGTCATAGAAAGGGCTAAAAGCTAGAACCCCTGAGATTTCACTTCATTTACGCTACCGTAACACATTTCATTTTATGTACCTCAGGTTTTTTTTTATTTACGAAAAAGAAAATATCTACATCGTCTCACAGGGTTTTCTTGAGAGTAAATTGAAATAATCATTGAGAAAATTAATTTAAAAACAATTTAAGCATTTTTTGGTGGTTGTCATTTTGTTTGTTTTTTGAGACGGAGTTTCGCTCGTTGCTCAGGCTGGAGTGCAATGGTGCAATCTCAGTTCACTACAACTTGTGCCTCCCAGGTTCAAGTGATTACAGGCATGCACCACTATGCTCGCTTAATCTTGTATCATTAGTAGAGATGGGGTTTCGCCATGTTGGTCAGGCTGGTCTCAAATTCCTGACCTCAGGTGATCTATCTGCCTCAGTCTCCCAAATGCTGTGATTATACACGTGAGCCACCACACCTGGCAGATTTTTTTTTAAGTTATACTGACTTGAATCTTAAAATTTTGAAAGCCAGGTATTGTATAGTATAATTATACAATCTGTAACCCCCTGGGTTTTAGGCCCAGACAAGGTACCAGAAGACAGCCTTTTTAAAAGAATAGAAGATTGTGGCCAGGAGCGGTGCCTCACACCTGTAATCCCATCACTTTGGGAGGACTAGCTGGGTGGATCACTTAAGGTCAGGAGTTCAACACCAGCCTGGTCAGCACGGTGAAACCCTACCTCTACTAAAAATATAAAAATTAGCCAGGTGTGGTGGTGGGTGCCTGAAATTCCAGCTACTTGAGAGGCTGAGGCACAAGAATTGCCTTAAAGTTAAGTGTTTTAAAAATGTACTAGCAAAACACATTTATCAAATATTTTGGTAACATTAATGTACAATTAAGCAAAACAAAAAATATCCAGCACAGCATTCGAGTTCTGATAAGGGACAGCCTGCCTCCTCAAGTGGGTCCCTGACCCCCATGTATCCTGACTGGAAGAAACCTCCCAGTAGGGGCCATCAGACACCTCATACAGGAGAGCTCTGGCTGGCATCTGGTAGGTGCCCCTCTGGGGCAAAGCTTGTATAGGAAGAAAACAGTAGTAAGCTTTGGTGTTCTGCAGCCTCCACTGGTGATACCCAGGCAGAGGTCCGGAGTGGACCTCCAGCAAACTCCAGCAGACCTGCATCAGAGGGGCCAGACTGCTAGAAGGAAAACTAACAAACAGAAAGGAATAGCATCAACATGAACAAAAAGCAGGCCAACTCAGAGACTTCATACTAAGGTCACCAATATCAAAGACCAAAGACAGATAAATCCACAAAGATGGGGAGAAATCAGCACACGAAGACTGAAAATTCTAAAAACAAGACACCTCTTCTCCTCCAAAGGATCACAACTCCTCACCAACAAGGGAGAAAAACTGAATGGAGAATGAGTTTGATGAACTGACAGAAGCAGGCTTCAGAAGGTAATAACAAACTACTCTGAGCTAAAGGAGCACGTTCTTACCCAATGCAAGGAAGCTAAGAACCTTGAAAAAAGGTTAAATTGCTAACTAGAATAACTAGTTTAGCGAAGAACATAAATGAACTGATGGAGCTGAAAAACATAGCACGAGAACTCCATGAAGCATACAAATATCAATAGCCAAATCTAAGAGGAAGAAAGGATATCAGAGGTTGATGATCAACTCAATGAAATAAAGCAAGAACACAAGATTAGAGAAAAAAGAATGAAAAGAAATAAGTAAAACCTCCAAGGAATATGCAATAAGAAGGACTAACTATCCTAAATACATATGCACCCAATACAGAAGCACCCAGATTCGTAACTATCCTAAAAACATATGCACCCAATACAGGAGCACCCAAGTTCTAAGAGACCCACAAGGAGACGTAGACTCCAACACAATAAGAGAGGGAGACTTAAACACTCCACTGTCAATATTAGACAGATCAACAAGACAGGAAATTAACAAGGATATTCAGGACTTGAACTCAGCTCTGAACCAAGTAGACCTAACAGACATCTACAGAACTCTCCACTCTAAATAAACAGAATATACAATCTTCTCAGCACCACACCACACTTATTCTAAAATTGATCACATAATTGGAAGTAAAATATTCCTCAGCAAATGCAAAAGAACGGAAATCATAACAATCTCTCAGACCACAGTGCAATCATATTAGAACTCAGGATTAAGAAACTCATTCAAAACCGCACAGCTACATGGAAACAGAACAGCTTGCTCCTGAGTGACTACTGGGTTAATGATGAAATTAAGGCAGATATAAAGATGTTATTTGAAACTAGTGAGAACAAAGACACAACATACCTAAATCTGCACAAGAAAAAGCAGGAAAGATCTAAAATGGACACCCTAACATCACAATTAAAAGAACTAAAGAATCAATAGCAAACAAATTCAAGACCTCACAGAAGACAATAAACAACTAAGATCAGAGCAGAATTGAAGGAGATAGAGAAACAAAAAACCCTTCAAAAAATCAGTGAATCCAGGAGGGTGTTTTGAAATGATCAACAAAATAAACAGAATGCTAGTCAGACTAATAAAGAAGAAAAGAGAGAAAAATCAAATACATGCAATAAAAAATGATAAACAGGATATCACCACAATTCCCACAGAAATACAAACTACTATCAGAGAATACTACAAACATCTCTATACAAATAAACTAGAAAATCTAGAAGAAATGGATAAATTCCTGGACACATACACCATCCCCAGACTGAACCAGGAAGAAATAGAATCCCTGAGTAGACCAATAACAAGTTCTGTAATTGAGACAACAATTAGAAGCATACTTACCCAAAAAAAAAAAAAAAAAGTGCAGGACCAGACAGATTCACAGCCAAATTCTAAAGAAGTACAAAGAGGGGCTGGTACCATTCCCTTTGAACCTATTCCAAACAAAAAAAAAAAGGGTGGGGGAATCCTCCCTAACTCATTTTATGAGGCCTGCATTATCCTGATACCAAAACCTGGCAGAGACACAACTAAAAAAGAAAATTTCAGGCCAGTATCTCTGATGAGCATTGATGTGAAAATCCTCAATAAAATACTGGCAAAGTGAATCCATCAGCACATCAAGAAGCTTATCCACACGATCAAGTTGGCTTCACTCCTGGAATGCAAGGCTGGTTCAATATATGCAAATCAATAAATGTAATCCATCACATAAACAGAACCAATGACAAAAACCATACGATTATCTCAATAGTTGCAGAAAAGACCTTCGACAAGATTTAACAGCACTTCATGCTAAAAACTCTCAATAAACTAGGTATAGGTAGTACATATCTCAAAATAATAACAGCTCTTTATGACAAACCCACAGCCAATATCTTACTAAATGGACAAAAGCTGGAAGCATTCCCTTTGAAAACCAGCACAAGATAAGGATGCCCTCTCTTACCACTCCTATTCAACATAGTAATGGAAGTTCTGTTCAGTGCAATCAGGCAAGAGAAAGAAATAAAGGGTATTCAATTAGAAAGAGAGGAAGTCAAATTGTCCCTGTTTGCAGATGACATGATTGTGTATTTAGAAAACCCCACTGTCTCAGCCCAAAATCTTCTTAAGCTGAAAAGCAACTTTGGCAGTTTCATGATACAAAATCAGTGTGCAAAAATCCTAAGCATTCCTATACACCAATAACAGACACACAGAGAGCCAAATCATGAGAAAACTCCCATTCACACTTGCTACAAAGAGAATAAAATATCTAGGAATACAACTAACAAGGGATATGAAGAACCTCTTCAAGGAGAACTATAAACCACTGCTCAAGGAGATATGAGAAGTCACAAACAGATGGGAAAACATTCCATGCTCATGGTTAAGAAGAATCAACATCGTGAAAGTGGCCATACTGCCCAAAGTAATTTATAGATTCAATGCTATCCCCATTAAGCTACCATTGACTTTTTTCACAGAATTGAAAATGGAATCAAAAAAGAGCCCACATAGGCAAGACAATCCTAAGCAAAAAGAACAAAGCAAGAGGCTCTATGCTACCTGACTTCAAACTATAGTGCAAGGCTACAGTAACAAAAACAGCATGGTAATGGTACCAAAACAGATATATAGACCAATGGAAAAGAATAGTGGCCTCAGAAATAACACCACACATCTACAACCATCTGATGTTTGACAAACCTGACAAAAACATGCCATCAGGAAAGAATTCCATATTCAATAAATGGTATTGGGAAAACTGGGTAGTCATATGCAGAAGGCTGAAACTGGATCACTTCCTTACAGCTTATACAAACATTAACTCAAGATGGATTAAAGACTTAAACATGAGACCATAAAAACCCTATAAGAAAACCTAGGCAATACCATATAGGACATAGGCATGAGCAAAGACTTCATGACCAAAATACCAAAAGCAATGGCAACAAAAGCCAAAATTGACAAATGGGATGTAATTAAACTAAGAGCTTCTGCACAACCAAAGAAACTATTATCAGAGTGAACTGGCAACCTACAGAATAGGAGAAAATGTCTGCAATCTACCCATCTGACAAAGGGATAATATCCAGAATCTACAAAGAACTTAAACAAATATACAAGAATAAAACAAACAACCCCGTTAAAAAGTGGGCAAAGGATCTGAACAGACACTTCTCAAAAGAAAGCATTTATGTGGCCAACAAACACATGAAAAAAAGCTAATCGTCACTGGTCATTAGAGAAATACAGATCAAAACCACAATGAGATACCATCTCATGCCAGTTGGAACAGCGATCATTAAAAAGTCAGGAAACAACAGATGCTGGAGAGAGTGTGGAGAAATAGGAATGCTTTTACACTGTTGGTTGGAGTGTAAATAAGTTCAATCATGCAGAAGGCAGTGTGGCTATTCCTCAAGGATCTAGACCAGAAATACAATTTGCCCCAGCAATCCCACTACTGAGTATATACCCAAAGGATTATAAATCATTCTACTATAAAGGCATATGCACACATGTTTATTGTGGTACTGTTCACAATAACAAAAACTTGGAACCAACCCAAATGTCCATCAGTGATTGACTAGATAAAGAAAATGTGGCCCATATATACCGTGGAATACTATACAGTCATAAAAAGTATGAATTCATCTCCTTTGCAGGGACACAGATGACGCTGGAAATAATAATTTTCAGCAAACTAACACCAGAACAGAAAATCAAACACCGCATGTTCTCACTCGTAAGTGGGAGTTGAACAATGAGAATGCATGGACACAGGGAGGGGAGCATCACACACTGCGGTCTGTCAGGGGCTGGGGGGCAAGGGGAGGGATAACATTAGGAGAAATATCTAATGTAGATGATGGGTTGATGGGTGTAGTGTGTCACCATGGTACGTGTATACCTAAGTAACACACCTTCACATTCTTCACATGTGTCCCAGAACTTAAAGTATAACAAAAAATATATATATATATATAATCTTTGTATGTCTAATTTTAACATTATTCCAGGACAACAGTAGATGTCAATAAGCTTATAGTTATCCTTATAGCATGGCTTTTGATCAGGGAAAAATAACTTAAAAAAAAATAAGATAATCATCAAAGTTATTTTCACAGTATTATTCTCCATAATGATCCTCATAGTTTTAAATTAAATAATAATTTTATGTGTTTATACCCTAATTACCAGGAAGTTCAGAAACAAATATGATTGAATTCTATATACTTGTGTTATTAATATGTTTTTGCTATGTCTCTGTAATACTTATTTTTAATTTCTGGTTTTTTTTTTCTCTACTAAATGCATTATTTAAACTCTTTTACCTTTTCTTAATGCTGCTGCCTATAGTTTTGGAAAGAGAAGGTGAAAAAATAAATTTTTCGCCTGTTAGAGCCCAAAACGTTCAGCCACAAAATACTAATATTCCCAATGTAACATAATATTTATCTCAATAAATAAAACTTCTCCCAAATTTGTTTTTGAGTGTTATTTTAAAGTGCTATATTTGTCTTCCATTACCATGGTTACTAAAAAATCTAAACAACAAAAGTAAATTTCAATTTTCCTTCCAATTATTATCACTCTGTCCTTGGCATAAAACTCCCATTGACGATATAAGAAGCTTTATGTGTGGGAGAACCATGTGGCTATTAAAAAGAGAATAAATACTCATTTTACCTAATTCCTGTTCTTGGAGTTTCTTTAGTAAACATTAGCTTTCTAAAAGCAATAGATGCTTCTAAACAGAGGGAAAATGGCAAAACAAAATACAACATTACTCATAACGACCTTACTCTCTCCCTTTCTTTTGGCCTTCAGCATATTCTAAAACAAATACCGTTTCCATCCACTGAATTTTCCTTTTACAAAACATCAGAGTTAAAAACTACATATGAGAGTTAAATTAAGAATCAAGTCAGTCAACAAAAAATACAATTTATTTATATAGGTGTATTTATATAGATTTTATAAGTATATATACATATAAATATACATATATAAACAATAAACATGTATAAGAATATATATAAAATTATATACCATCACCCAATGCAGAAACCCATGCATGAAATAAGTAAATAGGTAACATCAGCCTGAGACTGATGTTAAAGTAGAAAATGTTTTAAATCTCCACATGTCTTTTCAGTACTTCATTGGGATCTCCTAGGCAAAAGCTGTGAGACAGATGATGCCTGGACATGAAATTTAGAAAACCAAGTAGAGAGTCAGAAGTTACCATGCTGAACATGCTAGAAGGAAGAATAGCCACAGAGAAGGCAATAATGGCATTTCTAATACCATAGCAAACTAAGTTTTAGAATTTTCTTCTATGCTTTATCTTAAAGTCTTTTACTTACTAGGTATATCTATCTTTAGGAAAGTGTTTGTCAACCAAGGGCAGTATTTTCTGGGGATATATTCTTTGTCACAACTTGGGGATAGGGGTAGACGGAGTAGTTGCTACTGGCCTCTAGTGGGTGGAGGCCAGGGATGCTGTTAAATACCCACAATGC
This sequence comes from Alouatta palliata, assembly GCA_004027835.1. NCBI lineage: Eukaryota > Metazoa > Chordata > Mammalia > Primates > Atelidae > Alouatta > Alouatta palliata. Next base: position 71,512 of record PVKV010002642.1, on the reverse strand, counting down.
ACAACACAGCCCTGCAAAACAAAGAATTATCTGGTTCACATTGTCTATAGTGTCAGTGTTGAGAAATCAGGCTCTAGCTCAAGGATAACAAAAGGTTTCAATCCTATGTCACTGTAATCTGTAAGAAAGGTTTAGAGGCTATTTCCAACTTTGAAAAAAATGATGTTGGTATTTTAGTGATATCTGACATGGGTAAAGGATGCGGACAGGAGGAATATTTTAGATGTATAGCCTGGGTTCTGTATATCATAGAGTTCTCAATTGCCTTTCATGCATCCAATGACTAAGACTTAAGAGCTTATTATTTGAAATAATTCCTCATATTCTGTTTACTTTGTCTTCCCTATGTGTTTTGGCAAAGAAAATTTACTTGAGACTGGTCAAAAATGTGTGGAATTTTTTCGAGTTTGGAGGTGTTTTGTTTGTCTCAGAGCCTGCTGGTGTCCTGCATCATAACCTATTTCCATTCTGATTTCCATGAACCATCTTTTACATGTATTCATAAACACCTGAGATTCTGCCACTATTGTTTACTGTACAATGTGACATAGCAATTAAAATGACACACTTGAAACTGGAACAGAAAATCATTAGGCTCCATGTCTTATTTTATATTTTAGATCACTACGGGTGGTTTAGATGTTTCACATGATAGAAACAAGACAGAAATTGACACAAACGAGTTTCGCAGAGTTCTTAAAAAGTATTTTCTAGGTTATACTTATTTACACATAGAATTTAGTGCACAGTTTCTTTACCAGTCATGGAGCATAAAATATTTAAAACCATCCAAAAAAAACACCCTTATGATAATGTCCAAAGTCTAATATGTTTGCTTTCCTGAAACAACAAGCAACAAAAACATGTTTTGCAAAAAATAATATAACATATGTCAAGACAGGCTGTTAATTATCATCAGGTTTTATGTGTAATGGTGATAGGATGTTATTACAGCCATCATATCTACTAGTGTCTTATAATCAAGTTTAAACATAGTCTTGGGGTAGCAGGGCCCAACCCTGTGATTTAGCACAGGGAAAAAAAGTGCATTTCATGAAAGGTTTTAAACATACCTAAAGAAGAAAACACAGTCACTTACACAGAGGTACAATTAATGCTCAGTTCTTCTTGGGTTTCTCCCTGACCTTAATGCTCACAGAAAAGCAATCTCTTTCCAGTATTTACATATATTATCACTTCTATGATTATCTCATCATTTTTTTCTCCTCAAATTTTTTCAGCGGTTTTCTGTGTCTCAGAATAAAGCAAAACTCCTTATAATGGTCAATAAGGCCCTGCATAATCCAGTCATTAACCGACTTAATCAACATGTTTCATTCTTGCTTATTACTCTGTTTTAGTTTCATTGGCCTCCTTGCAATTCCTCTAACAGGGTAAACATGCTCCTGCCTCATGAACTTTAATTTACTATTTGCCCTGCTTCAAACACTCTTCCTTTAGATTTCTGTGTAATTCACTCTCTTACTTCTTTATTGTCTTTGTTCAAAGACTGTTGCCTTGACCATTTAAAAATGTGAGTCTCCCACTCAGCTTCATCCAGTCTTGGTCACCCTCTATCTCCCCTCCCTACATCATTTTTCTCCATGGGGTATATTCCCTTCTCTGTCATGCTTCTTCATATGTAATCTGAATAAATTTGGCATTAATTGGAAACTTTTTACCTTACGTATTTTCATACCGTTGCATATAATGTACTTAAATACCCTATTATTGACATCTGGATAATCTAATCTGAAATAAACCTAAAACCATTATTTAATCATAAGTCATTCTTTTTTTCTTAATTTCCCCTATGTAACATAAACTTTCATGAGTTACCATACAATGTAATTTTTTTAATGTTACCTGAAATAGATTCTTTATTTGAACCAATCACATGATGGTAAACATGAATGACTTTGCTGTTATTCTGCCTTTCCTCTCTTTGAGTTGCTTTTTAATTATTAAATAAAGTAAATGAGATTATTTTGTTGATATTTCTATTTTGAGCTCCTTGCACTGTGCCTGGCACACATGGGAAAATTAACAATTGTTAGTTACATTAAACAATGTATAATTTAGTAATAGAATTATTTAATAACTAGTAATTATAATTAGTAGGATAATTTCTAAATCCATCTTTCAAAGCATGCATTCTATAATTTCTTTTGTGTCTTTCCCTAGTTTTAAAAATAAGTAAATATTAAAACAAGCTAGCTCATATGATCTTTCTGTTATCAAAACCATACTGATTAACTCTTTCACTTTCCAGTTAAATTCTTTTACAATGATGTCAACATCTACATATCTCTTAGAATTATATGTGTTCTCACTGACATCACATAAATATACTACAGCTTTTCCAATCTTGGTGACTAATCTTTTAAATAAAATTCTATACCAAAGAAAACACCAGCATTTCTCTGAGTTTCTAAAATTTAAAAAGGGCATTCAACAAATTTTAATTTTAGAATTACACATTCTCAGGCTATGACAAGTAACTTAATATTTCACATTTTGATCTAAACTGTGTTGTTTTGTAAATTGTATTAGATGTGTAGGGCTGCTGTAACCAATTAACGCAAACTGGGTGATTTAAAATGACAGAAATTTATTGTCTCACAGTTCTGAAGACTACAAGTCCAAACTCAAGGTGTCAGCAGGAACAGGCTCCCTGTGAAACTTGCAGGGGAAAAAATTTCCCTTTCTCTTCCTAGTTCCTTATGGTTTATTGGCAATCCTTGATGTTCATTGGCTTGCAGCTCCCATTTCTGCCTCTGTTGTCACATGGAGTTCTCCCCTTGTGTGTGTCTCTGTTGTCTTCTCATAAAAATTTCAGTCTTGTTGGATAACAGAACCACCCTACCCGAGTATCACCTCATCTTAACTAATTATATGTGCAATAACTTCATTTACAAATAAGGTATCATTCTGAAATACTGGGGATTACAATTTCAATATATCTTTTTTGAAGATACAAATCCACAGTATAATCATTTTCCTAAAGATAGTAAAAACTGTCATACTCTCATGTTAGGAATAAATTAAATGAAATTGTGCAGTGGGAAGAAATAATAAGTAATAGTCAAGACTTTAGACCTCAGTAAGAGCATTTCATTGATTCTTGCAGTAAAAGGCATTTGATAACAAGAGAGGAGAAAGGTATTCCAGACCACTCCAATGGCACGTATGTTTAAAGCCACAATACTGTACTATTCATGGTGAATCTGGAGAATTACATTGTGAAATAAATGAGGCAAAAAAGTTGGTTTCAAAAATAATGGAAAATCATGCCAACAGAAAAATCTAAATAATAAATATAGAAATTGGTAAATTTATTTTAAATCACCATTAAAGACCACAGTAATAATTATTAGAGTGAAGATTCACTGATGAATGCTAAAAATTGGTGAATAGAACTTTAAGGAGAAATAGGATATTTATAGAAGAGTCTCAAATACCTCCCTCAAATCATTTATCCATTACTGTGTGGTTTTTATATAACTTTAAACTTTGATATTCCTTCCTTCCTCCAGGTCGTATAGCATAATTCTCTTTTTCTTAAGTTTGGGCTGAACTTAGTAAACTACTTCTAATGAACCAAGTATGGAAAGGGAAAAATTGGAAAGTTTACAGTAGAGAAACCTGAGAGGCACTGTCTGATAATCAAAAGATCAAGGTGAACACCACCAGTCGTAAGTCATATTGATATCATGTACCCCTATATGATGTGATAAGAAGGGCACCTGGTCTCTGTGATAGTCTTCCCAATTCCATAACCTCAGTCTAATCATAAGAAAACCCTGGTTAAGGTGCATTCTACAAAACACCTGACCCGTACTCTTCAAAATTGTCATGTCTTTCTTGACTGAGACACGTTCATATATTGCCAACCAAGGAGACATGACAACAAAATGCACCATGAACTGTGAATTCAATCCTGTAACAGGAAATGGAAATTAATGGGAACATTATAGAAATCTAAATAGAGTCTGTAAGTCCTACAAATATTAATTTTTAAATTCTGTGGTTATATGAGATGTTAGCACAGGGGAAGAAAGGTGAGAAATACACAAGAACTGTCTGTGCTATCTTTGCAACTGTCCTGAAAATCTCAAATTATTTCTGATCAGAAGTTGTTAAAAAAATAAAAGAATGGATCAATAATTTTAGTAATGTTAGTATAAATAAGGGAATGGTCTCCCTGAAAACTAGTGAAAAACTGAAAAAAAAAATTTAATATTAATTTTGGGGCTTGAGAGTTCAGCCAGAGGCAAAGCACACATTGAGAAGTGTTTACTTTTAGTTTCATACTTTGTCTCCTCCAAGAACTGGTTTGCTGTATTGTTGTTTTCTATTTTTGTGGCTCTAGAGTCAGTTGCTTAATATCTCATTTTGATTTGCATGTCATCAAAGACAGAATCCAAATTGTTTTTTTCATCTCTTATCTTGAAATCTCACAGTAAATGAAAGATATGTTGATGTGAATTTGGCTTTAACCTAGACAACAAGAAGTACAAGTTAAAACACAGACACATGTTCTCCATAAATTCTCACAGGTTAAAATAATCTTATGTAGGTTAAAATTATTTCATGTGGCACAGACAAGCTGACGTTTGCTTTATTTTCCTTCTAAAAATGCAACCACTGTAGCTTGAGCAATGCTAAGATAGCAGGCAAGAGCGATATTGTTCAGTTAGATTTATTTTGTTTTCATTCTAAACAATATTTCAGATGTGAGTCGCAGACAAGGCTCACAGATTAGGTGAATGAAAAGATACATTATCAGCAAAGGTAGATATGGAATGAAGCATTTTAATCTAAACATCATTTAAAAGTACAGCATCTCAAATTTAAGTTCTTCTCTTTTAATGAATCTGTAATCATTTTAGAAAATAATACTGGTCAAAGAATGAAACAGAGACATGAAATATACCAATTGTGCATCATCATTACTTCAAACTATAATCACCATGTATGGATGTGGCTCTCAATTTACTTCCGGTTCTGTAAGAAATAAAACTTATTATAATTGTTTTAGTTGTTAAACCCATCTGCTAACTGGAGTGGTAAAAATCTAATCTCAGTCAATCTGGGATTACCCCCTTTCCCAGGTCAGTTCTAATTCCAAGATCTATAACTAGTTTTAAACGATTAAAGAGGAAGGAACTATCTGGTTCTCAACTGTCTTTTCTTACTGTTATCTAGTGAGACACTTATTTACCGATCTTAGTTTTCAAACATCCATTTTTGAATATCATCATGGAGATCTTCCTGGTTGGTGGTGACCTTGCCTCTTCTGATCCAAATAGTTTAACCCACAATGGTAAGCCCTGGTGATGGAAATCACATTCCATTCTCCATGCTACCCTAGGGCATGGCCTATACTCTGATTGTACCTAAAACCATCTGTCTGGACTCATTACGCAGCCAGTCCAGGTCTCGCTATGTCCTTGAAGGCAGAGAGTACAGTTTTCTCTCAGATCTCAAAAACCAGTATTGGGTTTTGCTGCTTCCTTTTGATCACTTTATCTCTCATTTCCCTCTCCCAGCTAGGGCAATTTTTTCTGTCGATCAGGTACTGGGAAGTATAAAATTGCCGAGGTGAGGAAGGGAACCTTTACCCTCCTCAAACACAAGATTCTCAATATTCATTAATTAAATTAAAAAAATACAGCTCCTGTGCAAGCAAAATTTGCATCACCCAGAACCTGATAAAATTCCATACTCCCACCTATGAATCAGAAACTCTAAAATTGGGGAAAGACATAGCATAATCCATGATTTAACAAGCTATCCATGTGATTCTAAAGCATACTAAATTTGAGAACCACCAATTTATTCTACTCTAAACCAAGATTGGCTTTATTCCCCTGAAGACATTAGCTTTTAAATATGAAAATCATTTTAAAAAGTTACTTTTTTTCACTTTTTATGTGATCACATCTGTCTCCTGGGTTCAAGAGGATGGAGAATTCTAGGTGTTTCAAGAGGAGGCAGCACATGGGGAAAACATTAATTATAAGATTAAAAAGACACACTGGTAGTATTTCAAATACATTGTCTCCCTAAAACTTTTATGAAAAATCAGGACAATTATCTTTAATTGATTAAAGCAGAAAGAAAATTTAATTTAAATTGATTAAAGCAGAAAAATAACACCTTTTGTAGATACATTCTAAGTAGTCTATTGACATGTAGGTTAATGAGGACATGTTGCTCATTTTGATGACCTACATTAGGGATTTTGAAGCTTTAATATGCCCAGGAATCTTTTAGAAAGATAATTATAAATACAGATTATCAGGCCCGACCTTAAGGTTTCTGGTTCTAAAATCTCAATTTATTAAAATAAAGGCCATGAGTGTGATTTAAGTGGTTCATGGATTATAAGTCTAAGAATATTTAAAGAGTCCTTGCCAATACCGTACGATTTTATATGTACATGTATATTTACTACCAAATCCCTTTACCTCTTCAGAAAAAATTAAGTACAGCATATTTAAATATTGCAAACCCTCAAATATTGTTGAGAAACTATGCATTCAATAAAGTTGACTTTTCTTTAGAGTTCAATAATTATTCTTCAGTAATAGAACTTTTTAAAAAGAGCCATTTTAATTGAACTTGTTCCCTTTCCTTCCAAATGGTCATTAACAGAACAGTAGCTTTTTCTTAATGACTTAAAGTCAGGCATTCTATCTTTTTACCTTATATCCAAAAGTGGTTGGTAGAATGCCTTGTATATAGTAGATGCCAAGTAAATACTTAATAATTGAATACAGAGGTGTTCAAGATGAGAGCTATTAGTCTTTTCAAAAATCTGCTAATGTTCCTTGGCTCTATTAAAATTCAGGAATATTTGAAATATTTCCCCAAATGGTTTTACTATTCACAAATTTAAAAATCTCCCTGACTCCCAGGCCAGGCACAGTGGCTCATGCCTATCATCTGTGCACTTGGGAGGGTGAACAGGGTGGATCACATAAGGTCAGGAGTTCAAGACCAACCTGGCCAACATGGCAAAACCCCGTCTCTACTAAAAATACAAAAATTAGCCTGGCATGGTGGCATGCACCTGTAATCCCAACTATTCAGGAGGCTAAGGCAGGAGAATCACTTGAACCCAGAGGCAGAGGTTGCAGTGAGCCAAAATTGTGCTGTTGCACTCCAGACTGTTTGACAGAGTAAGACACTCTCTCCAAAAAGAAAAAGAAAAAGAAACAATCTTCCCCAAATCTTTCTCGAACATCAGATAACATGCTGTCAGGGTGGCAAATGTTTCCCCTACTTGTAATTTTCTCTGAGTGTTCAAAAGCCAGCTAAACATGCTCAGTAGAAGTGTTTATAACTTACACAAATAGGTTTTGATAAAGAGCTTACAGTATGGACATAATATCCAATTTGTTTGCTTAGAGGATGACGCTGTTTTTTGTGGCTTTCCACCATGTTCTAAGCACCTCAAATAATTAACTTTCTTTTTTTTTTTTTTTTTTTTTTTTTTGAGACAGAGTCTCACTCCGTCACCAGGCACCAGGCTGGAGTGCAGTGGCGCGACCTCGGCTCACCGCAACCTCCGCCGCCCGGGTTCAAGCAATTCTCCTGCCTCAGCCTCCCGAGTAGCTGGGACTACAGGCACGTGCCACCACGCCCAGCTAATTTTTTTGTATTTTTAGTAGAGACGGGGTTTCACCATGTTGACCAGGATGGTCTCGATCTCTTGACCTCATGATCCGCCCGCCTCGGCCTCCCAAAGTGCTGGGATTACAGGCGTGAGCCACCGCGCCCGGCATAATTAACTTTCTTACAGAGAAGACATTATTTTAAGGTTATCTCACTTGGGAGCAAGTTGAGTAGTCATAGTCACTGACTATGAGGCTTTACTGTAAATCTTAATGATGTCATATGGCTGAAGAGTTTTTATTTGTAACAGGAGGCTGAGAAGACTATAGTATCATTAAAATACAGTGGTGGCCACTGATAAACAAGACACTACCTACCTACTTGTACCTCATATGGATAGACTGAACTACATTTTTTTCTTTAGGAATTCAAATGATACGTATATTATTTTAGAGGATGAAAATATATAACATTGCTTGCATTCTCATTTCCTATGGCAGTATCCTATCACATTTTTATACAATCTATTATTATTATTATTATTAAGAGACCTATATATGAGCACAAGAGAATTAGCTCTGAGTTAGGTTGGATAAACTGGGGAGATAAAATTTTTTCTCAAGTGTTAAGATAAGAATACTACATTAAGGTTTATTAAATGTCTACTGTATCAAGAACCCTTATAACCAGTGAACACCCAAATAACACAAGGAAAGAAAAAGAAAAGAAGAAAAGGCAATGTGTTTATTCATCTGAAAAAGAGCAAGATATGACTGGCTTCAAGTAAAACCTGTCTGATCTGGTAGTTCAGTCCATAAAGCTAGATATTAATTGCTTTCCATTTCTCTTTTCTGTCTACTTTTGATGTTGTCACATTATTAATAACTTTCCATTGCAGTCCCAAGATGGTCACCAGTTGCCCTTGTGACTCCATGAAAGAGGAAGACATTATTTCCCAGCATTTCAATAAGGATTTCCAAGGTTTATTCTGATTGCATGAATTTAGAGTTTAAGTCTATCCTTAAACTCTAAACCAGTCAAAGGTTAACCTATGGCTGCTATGTTAGTCCACTTGCACAGCTATAAAAGAATCCTTGAGACTGAGTTGTTTATAAAGAAAAGAAGTCTGTTGTGGCTCATAGTTCTGCAGGCAGTACAGAAGCATGGAGCCTTTTAATTAGGAGTTCCAACTTTAAGTTACTTCTTTGTTCTCACATCTAATCACAGGTTGTTAGAAGCAGCCATGTCACATCTGAAATGCTTTGCTGCTTAGAAATTTCTTCTGCCAGATACCCTAGGAGAGCAATCCCCAACCTTTTTGGCATCAGGGAACAGTTGTGTAGAAGATTTTTCCACAAACTGGTGCTCGGGGGAATGGTTTCTGGATGAAACTGTTCCACCTCAGATCAGGCATTAGATTCTCATAAGAAGTACACAACCTAGATCATGCACAGTTCACAGTAAGGTTCACATTACCGTGAGAGTCTAATGCCACCACTGTGACAGGAGGCAGGGCTCAGATGGTAATACTTTTCTTACCTGCTGCTCACCTCCTGCTATGCAGCCTGGCTCCTAGCAGGCCACAGGCTGGTACTCATCCATGGCCCATAAGTTGGAGACTCTTCTCCTAGGTCATCACTCTTAAGTTCAACCTTCCACAGATTCCTAGGGTATGGACACAAGGCAGCCAACTTCTTTGCTAGAGCATAACAAGGGTGATCTTTGGTCCAGTTCTCAATAAGCTCCTCGTTTCCATCTGAGACCTCCTCAGCCTGGACTTCACTATTCATATTTCTATCAGCATCTTGGTTACAAACATTTAACAAGTCTCAAGAACTTCCAAAGCTTCCCTTATCTTCCAATATTTTTCATAGCCCTCCAAACTCTTCCAACCTCTGCCAGTTACCCTGTTCCAAAGCCACTTCCACATTTTCAGATACCTTTATAGCAACATCCTACTCTTGGTACAAATTTTCTGTTAGTCCATTTGTGTTGCTGGAAAGAAATACCTGAGGCTGGATAACTTACTTTAAAAAGAGACTTATTTTGGCTCACAGTGCTGCAGGCCATACACAATGTGTAGTGCCAGCATCTGCTCCTGGTGAGGGTCTTAAGAACTGTATAAGCATGAAAGAAAAAAAAGGGGGATTGGATATATCAAATGGTGACAGAGTAAGAGACGGACAGGGAGGAGCCACACTTATTTTAAACAATCAGATCTCAGGAGAACTCACTCATTACCATGATAAAGGCACCAAGCTGTTCGTGAGGGATCCACCCCCATGACCTACACACCTCCCACCAGGCCCAACTCCAACAACATTGGGAATCATATTTGAGCATGAGATTTGGAGGAAACAGACACTCATTATATCAGCTGGTATGTACTGAAACTCCACACACATTGGACTGGATGGTAGGCTTACCAAAATGGAAATCAGAATACTGATCTCAAAAGCATGGTTGACTAATACCAGTCAGTGAAATAACAGATGTCTGCTGCTATGTTTAGGTCTTGCAATAAATTTTTTTCTCTCTCTCTGTGTAATATAATTATCAAACATGTGAGGTGATATTCTAATTCTACTGAGAAGAAAATTGAAGGTTTTTAAAAATTGTGGTAAAATACATAACATAAAACTCACTATTTTAATGATTTTAATGGATCCAGTCAATGACATTAAGTATATTCCCAGTGTTGTACAGCCATTACTGTCATCTGTTTCCAGAACTTTTTCATCATTCTCAACAGAAACCCTGAACCACTTAAATAATAACTACTCATTTTCCAGTCACTCCAGCCATTGGTTTGCCTAGTTTAGGTACCTTATGTAAATAGAATCATAGTATATTTTTCCTTTTCTGTCTGACTTACTGTACTTACCATGCTTTCAAGTTTCAGCTATGTTGTAGCATGTATCAGGATTTCATTTCTTGAAACAACTGAATAATATTCCATTGTATGCATATATCACATATTATATTATTTATCCTTCTATAGATGGACATTTGGATAGTTTTCACTTTTGGGCTATCATGAATAAGGCTGCTATGAATATTTGTGTACCAGTGTCTATTTGAATCACTGCTTTCAGTTATCTTGAGTATATATCTAGAAGTTACATTGTTGAATCATGTGGTAACTGTATATTAAGTTTTTGACACAAACTGTTTTCCACAGTAGTTGCCACTACTTTATATTCCCACCACCAATGCACAAGGATTCTAATTTTTCCACATCCTCAACAAAACTTGTTATTTTAATTTTTTTGATAGTAGCCACCATAATGGATGTAAAGTGATATATTAGTTTGGTTTTTATTTCCATTTTCCTAAAGACTAGTCAATGTTGAACATTTTTTTTGTGCTTTTTGGCCATTTGTTTATGTTTTTTGGGAAAATGGGAACACTTTTTGCTCAATTAGGAGTTGGGTTTCTTCAAGAAAACTGAGATATAAGGAATACATAATTTGCCCAAGATTGTTGTTCAATGTAAAGTGGCAGAAACAGCATTCAAAATCCATGGGATGTTCTCTCAAACCCTTGCTCTCTGTAATTCCACCAGCCCTACTAGTAAACCATTGTATGCTTAGCTAAAGTTCATTCTCCCTGACACTCTGGGATGAATCCAAGAGGGAAAACAAACATTTACAAATTTTAACAGCTGCTGCTCTCACTATGAATATTTCTCAAATAACATACTCAGACTTTCCTGCTATAAAAATGATAAGCACCCCTCCAGGTACTGGTCCAATTTTATAGTTTTCATTAAGAAATAAGCTCTTCAAAAGTCACTTTTTTATTTAGGTAACATTTTCCTTTCACATAAAATTGCTGCTACCACAAACACGTTTTTACGTAGTTTCCCTAAGCACAAATGGGTACTAAATCTCTAAGCGCAGTGTACAGAAAGTACACTATTGAAAAATGAGTAATAAAGAAAACTCTCCTATGAAACAAACAATAAACAACACAGACTTAGCGTTTTTATTTGGTTCCATTAGGTTTTCTATATGCAGGAAGAAATCTACATGCAATCATGGATTATATTTAAGAAAGCTGTTTGAAGCTCAGATTCTTTGTTTCTTGTCAAGACAAATAATAGCTGATGTAACATATATGTAAATGATTGATTAGTTTTAAATCACCTGTAGGGAACTGACATCATCTTTTTATGTGGAAATAAACCTATTTTTTCAGGAGAGAAAGCCAGCTTGATTCTGGCTGTGGAGACACTAATTTAAAAGGAGACTTTCATCCTGGTGCCCAGGAAAAAAGAATTATAGTGCATCACAGAAAGACTTGCTCAGTCTTTAAAGAAGGAGGCCAAGGAAGAGTCTCATTTACAATTGCTGCCTGAGAGCCTCCAGACAACAGTGACTCTCAGGGTGACTGAGAAGGCAGCCTCTCAAAGGCTCCTCAGCAGGTGGCAAAAAGACTTCACCTCATCCATCTGCAACTGAACAGGGTTATAGCATGGTCTGACAACCTTAACCAAATTCCCATGAAAAAAGTGACTATTATAAGAGTAACAATGAAGAAGGTCACTGGAAGGGCAATTACACACTCACAGAAAGCAAAACTACAACAAAAATAAAGCGATAAAATAAAACATCTATGAGTGTTAACTTGATATTAACTAACGTTTGGGCTATTTTTAACCTGCATTTTATTTTTCAACTCCAGTTAAAAGTTTAAGAACTAAATGGGAGTCCACTCATTTGGGAAAACTGCACAAAGAAACATTTCTGCCTTCATTGTCTAGAGTCTGAAAGAGTTCAAGTCAAGCATGAAGGTGGCCAGGAGACAATGTGTCCTTAAGGAGAGCATCACACAGCTAAGGGAGGCCAACTCTAAAACGCCCTCCAGCAATTTGATCTGCAAAGATCCCTTACAATTATTCTATCCATTGACCTTTGAAACTACTTTTCATCATGTAAAATTCTTCCCAGCCTCTCTGGAATGAAGCTTGCCTTTTCTTTTTACCATTCCCTATCAATATTGTCCCTCTGTCAAGACATTTCCAAACATGTAGATAAATGAGAGGCCTCTGAGAATCAGCAGACATCTGTGTTTATAGGAAGAGCATCGTTAAGCTCTTGCTCTTTGCTGATATCTTTGTAAAACTGATGATCAAAGTTGATAAAGTTGATAAACTTGTGGCTTTAAGTTAGTGGACACTGATTTTCTACCCATAACTCAAAGGTATCTATGCAAAAAAAAAAAAAAAAAAAAAAAAGTGTGTTTTAACCACAATCACCCTGGGCATTTTGGAAAGTCAGCACAGAAATCTCTGGCAAAGAACCTGGCACATATGAATTGCTGGCATCACCCTACATATCAGAATTGTTCTCCGAACTTTTTATAAATCACGCACAAAAATTAGTCTCATTACTTCAACAAACCCAGTCTTGTTCAATCACCTTATTAATCAAGTTTGGCTCCAAATGCCTATTTTCTCAAATTGGATTCTTGGGCAACAGACGAAGATTATTAATCACTGACTCATTGTGGATATATTTGTAAATGCCACTGGCAAATTCCAGAAGAATAATTAAAAAATAATTAATAATAAAGCAACATTTTTTGGTGAATAAATATCTGTCTTTCAATTAGGGATTGAAACTTTGAACTTAGCTCACTCTTTGAGACATATATTTTGCTATCTTACTTTGAACACAACATCAAGGATTTGTAGGGTATACTTTTATATTAGCACTAAGCCCAATTCCACTTAAACATACAGATGATACTACAGGTTAGCACTAATGCACTTGGTAAAAGTTTAGTCAAGAAAAACATATTTGTCATTTACCAAATTTAATGTGGAATATAGTAATGATCCCACTAATTTTGAAACATAAATTTATAGTGAATAATAATAATTGACATTTCTTCAGTTTATAGCCCAACTGATTTTTGCTGGGTGTGGGATTAAGGCGATTTATATGCATTAACTTGTACCATTTGTACCACAACATATTATTTATTTGTAATCTTATCCTCTCTTGTGTTACAGATGGGGAAAAAAACCTTGTTTTGGCGAGTTCATATAGCACATTTTTCTAGCTTTTACAGTTATCTCGAATATATAATAACCCTGATGATCTCTGATTAAGGTTTTGAAGCACAGAGAAGAAGGTTATACTTCCAAAACACCTTCCGTGTCTTCTGTAAGTAAAACCTAACTAGATTTTCTTGCTCTAAGTTCTACATTTTGAGAAACAAAGCAGTCCAGGCAAGTGGAACATGTATGAATTTGATGTCTGACAGTTCTGAGTTCTACTTGCCTCACCTTTCTAGTCTTAATATAAGCCTAATATCACTTTCTTAATATGAGCCTATCATCACTTTTTATCTAAGCCTAAAATCACTTTTTCTTTACTGTGAGAAGTAAATTAGATTTCTGTAAGTTGCCACCAGGATATTTCTTCATTTCAGCTAGTAATTTTTAATGCTGGGTGGCTAATGGTGGGTGGGAGTGTCTTTGTTTCTTTTTCCAGTAAAAAACTGGGCTGGGCTTCCTGGTCAGCATTTGCTATTTTTTGTCTTTTTCATAATAGCAATTCTAACTGGAGGGAGATATCTCAGTATGGTTTCAATTTCATTTTCTTGATGATTAGGAATGTTTAATATTTTCATATACTTGTTGCCCATTTGTTTGTCTTTTATAAAAAATATCTATACACATCTCTTGCCCATTTTTTAAATTGGATTATTAGTTTTTTTGCTGTTGAATTGAGTTCCTTGTATCTTCTGGATATTAGTCCCTTGTTAAATGTATAGTGCATAAATATTTTCTCCCATTTGTAGGTTAGCCCTTCATTCTGTTGTTTCCTTTGCTGTGCAGAACCTTTTTAGTTTAATATAGTCCCATTTATCTATTTTCATTTTGCCCGTGCTTTTGAAGGCTTACCCATAAAATCTTTGCATAGACTAATGTTGGTGGGAGTGTAAATTAATGCATCCATTATGGAAAAAAGAATAAGAATTCCTCTATAAACTAAAAGAACTACTACATGATCCTACAATCACATTACAGTATATTTATGCAAACAAAAGGAAATTAGTATATCAAAGCAATATGTGCACTCTTGTGCCTATTGTAGCACTATTCCCAATAGTCAAAATATAGAATTAGCCTAGGTTTCCATCAACAGATGAATGGATAAAGAAAATACGATACATACACACACACACACACACACACACACACACACACACACATACACACACACTGGAATAGTATTCAGGCATAAAAAAGAATGAAATTCTGTCATTTGCAGCGATATACATCAGCCTACCGGAAAATTTTTTTTAAGTGAAATAAATCAAGTACAGAAAGATAAATACTGTATCTTCTCATTCATATGTGGGCACTGAAAATGTTGAACTCATAAAAACAGAGAGTAGAATTATGGTTACTACGAACTGGAAAGGGTAAGTGGAGGGCAGCATAGGAACATGTTGATTAACAGATATGAAATTGTAGCTGGAAAGGGGGAACAAGTTCTAGTGCTCTATAGCAGTGCAGGGTAAACAGAGTTAACAATCATTTATTATATATTTTCAGAAAAAGGAGAAGATTTTGACTGTACCCAATACAAATAAATTAAAAGTGTTTTAGGTGATTACTATGCTATTTACCCTGATTTGATCATTATGAATTGGATACATGTATTGAAATATAACTTTGTATCCCATAAATATGTAGTTATTATGTGTCAACTAAAAGTAAAAAAGAAAAAAACTGTGCTACAGATTACAGTCCAAAGAAAATACACTGTTCTTCCTGTTATCCTGTTTGTACTGTTTTTCATATGCCTTTGTAGTCTGAAGTATCTCCCAAGAGATTAATTTAATACACTTTTAAACCGTTCTTTTGTATAAATAACAAAAACATTAAGCACAACCAGATGTAACAGCATCTCCCCGAGACGTCCTAGCAACCATAGTAAATACCTCCTTTGCTCTGTCTCCTGTTCCCTAACCCATGATAACTTCTAATAAAATTCAACTTGTAGGGATCAAAAATTAAAGGTCATTCTGTGGATCCAGATTTTAAAGACCAAGAAAGAACTGTTCAAAGCTGAGACTGGCCTCAAGAGATTCAGATTCAGAGCATGTCCCAGGTTATCACTATTTCACAGAACCTTCAGGGTGCCATGCTTAACATAAAATACTGTGGAACCAGTGATATCCCATTACATCACAGAACAAACAGGTAACAATGTCAGAAGCTAACTCTGTTTCGTAACACAACATATCTCAGGTTCACAATGGATTCCTCTCATTGTTTATTATTAATAAGTAAAAACATTTTATATAATTAATTTTTGCACTAGCTTAAGGATATTTTTGATTCAGTACATAAAATAAGAAAGAGTAGTTGAGTTTATCCCTTAAAAATAGACTCTAAATATGAAGAAGTTTTAGAAACACCTGAAACAATTTCTAGGAAGCATAAGAAAGTAAAGAACAGAAAAATCCTAATCGTAAATTACATTGGCTCAGCTTCAAGGGGTGGAATGTTTATGTCATTTTAATTTTTACATTGTTGTCATAATATCCCTGAGGTTAAATTCAGAAAAATGGTCAGTTTTGAAAGTAAACCACAGGATTGTCAATGCTAACATGAGGCAAATTTTCTTGTTAAATCTTTCAACTAATATGTTAGCTAAATTTAAAATATTCAATTTTATTTTATAAATTCTAACAGAATAATTCTTTATATATAAACTCAAAATGCTTTTGAGTAGAAATTTTAGTTCTTCTACATTCCATTTTATTAGATCCCCTTGTGAATATTCACTAATCTCTAGATTCATATGTCAATAAAGAGTCCACTGAGAATAGTTTATTAAGAAAACAGAGGAGAGGGATATTGTTTTTCTGGTATAAGTGTGAGGATATATAATTTTGGATATTTACAGAAATATAAATCCTTGACAATAGCTTTACCAGAAAAAAAGATAAAATTATTAGGAGTAATACAAAGAAATATGTTTTAGTAATTGTTATATTGGGTAATACTTAAACTAAATGTTGACCATTTACTCCACGGCACTATACTTGGGGAACACTGCAGTTAAGTCCATGGTTATATTTTAGAAAGTGACAAGTGAATAACAAGTCATTTTCAAATAATATTGCATGCATTATTACAGGCCAATATGTTATATTTTGAATCTCTCTGATGAAAGTAAGATAAAATAAATATTCTTTGTTAGAATTTTGGGGGAAGCTGGCAAGAAATTATGCATCTTTTCCTGTCAACATCACAGTATCAGGGATATGTAGTTTGTACACCTCTATGGATGTTCACTGTTTATCCTGTTATCAATGCTTATTCTTTAGGATTATCCTAAATTTCTTATTTTCTTTTCTGTTGGTGTTGTAACACGTTTATGTTATAAGCGAATTTTTAAGGGGACACCATGCTGTTCAACCCAATGTAAACAAAAATAGCACACTGCACCTTACATATACCAACTGTGAAATAGATGCTTTTCTACTCTTTGGTTTCAGTTAATGACAGAGAGGCAGAAGTCAAAATTACACCCTTTTAAAGTATTTTCAAACAAAGTTCTTGTTGTATTCATAATATTAGGTAAATGACTACATGTGCTGAATGTGATATAGGAATGGGCAGTTGGGTGCAGGTGAAGAAAGATCTGTATATTAGGTGCATGTTTAAATAAGCGTATTTGATGTATACTTTATTCAGTAAGAGGAAAATCTAGGCTGGTAGTGGTGGCTCACACCTGTAATCCCAACACTGTGGGAGGTCATGGCAGGCAGATCACCTGAGGTCAGGAGTTCACCACCAGCCTGGCCAACATGGTGAAACCCTGTCTCTACTATAAATACAAAAATTAGCCAGGCAAAGCGGCAGACGCCTGTAATCCCAGCTACTCGGGAGGCTGAGGAAGGAGAATCGTTTGAACCCAGGAGGTACAGGTTGCAGTGAGTGGAGATCGCAACACTGTACTCCAGCCTGGGTGATAGAGCGAGACTCCACCACCAAAAAAAAAGAAAAAGAAAATCTAAAATACTTTAGATATACATTCACATTTGTATATATTTAGACAACATACGCATAAAAGTCTGCATATGTAATTATATATAATGTATATGCATACATTTATGAATATAGAAATGTGTCAGATTATACAGCTAACATCTATAAAAATACAAACTTTGTTCTGGGAATGTGTTCAATACTTCACACATATATTCTATTTTAATCTTTAAAAAATCCTTTAAGGTAGATCTTAATATTACCTGTTTTTATCAGACTAAGATATTTAAACTCAAAGAAGATATTTTATTTACTGGACTTCATACCACAAGCAAGTGGCAGAGCTAATTTTAGAATTAATATCACCTTTAATTCATTGCCCAGTCACTTACATGGCTAGTATATGACTTAATTCTATTTACACTGAAACCACACAGAAAAAGATGAATGTACAGTTCTTAACTACAATTGATGTATTCAGGGTCTATTTTTAAAAAAAGAAATTTGACCCTCAAGACTATGGGCAACTTCATATTTTCTCTAATAGAGCCACATATAAGTGCTACACTGATTATCAGGGTATATATTAATCATAATATGTTAGGTATCATTTGACACCCAAGACCCAATACTGCTATCAGTATTTCTTGTATTGATGGCTATAATGTTGAGGTTCCTTACCCATTTCTGGGGGGTTTTATGGTTACAGAAGAATTGTATGACCTATAACTCTCATTAACACCAGCCATCATAACAATTTTCAGACACAGTGAAAGTTACTGTGACCTTAAATATCAGCATTAAAATAATAATTATTAAGAACCAATGGAAATGATCCACCTTACAGCGATATGAACAATTGAAAGATACTTTGTGCAAACTCTAAGTTAGTTTTATGGACTAGGATGCAGGCTAGTTAAGTTTTTGTCTTTAGTCTGTTATGTTAAAGAATAACTATCAGAGGTTCATCGAATACAGTTTGTGATCCTGTGATTATCTGACATCAAGAATTTCAACAATATTCATAAACAAGGATACGCATGTAGATGAGGAAATAAAATGATTGTTTTGGTTATTTTCCCAAAACCATCTTGGCAAATAAACTTTCACACCCCAGAGCTCCACATCTGCAATCACAAAATAATTAATTTGTTGCCAAGCCATTGTGCACATTCCAGGACACCAGCCAAGATCCAATACTGGCATCATTAAGGGAAAAATATTGTAATGTTAAATACTGTATTTCCTTGCTTCATTTTGCCAATCATTGATGTCAATAGTATCCTGTTCTTTAGGAAATTTAATTAAATTCTTTCATTCAGATAATCAACATTTGTGCTTCCAACCACTCTTTAAATAGAGTCATTCTTTGGCAGCTGTGAGAACTTTTTACCCCATCTCCTCACAGAAACAGAGAAAAAAAGTTCATTTAACACTAGATAATGAAATCCTTTTTGAGATACCATTCACGGGCATGATACAGTTTTAACAGTAAAGCTTAATCCTAAGGTTTATTCAAGCCAAGTGAGAATCTGAGTCAATGAAGCTTGGTAAAAATGAATTCGCTGCCTCAAATGACCACATCAAAATGCCATTCTCTTCTTCAGATAGACAATATAAATATTGCTAATGGGATGGCTTTAAAATTTTAAGATACATCAAGCTAAATTCATGCTTCATATATTTTTATATTACAGTTAAAGTAAAAAGTATCTTAACTACAAATAGACACAAATCAATTTAAAAAAAACTTCACACAAATCAAAACTAAACATCTGTTAATTTTATAGTATCTTGGTAAAAAGAGATGTATGGATGTGTACGTGTGTGTGTGTGTGCACATGCTGTCAAGGTTGGGTCTATTTGTTTAATTTCTTTGGCTAGCATATTTCTACTTTTCAATATAATAGCTAGCATATATGTATCAATAGTCATTCTCTTTCTCCTTTTATACAGCTCCTACTCTTTCTCTGTCCCCTTATCTTACATGGATACATACACACACTTCAGGTCATTTTAAAAACTTGCGTATATACTATACTCAGGTCATTACATGTAGATTTTTTAGCTATTTACCCTGCATATCTCTAATATAATTGTGCATTTTAAGACTTTGGATCAAATTGTCACAGAATTTTAGAAAAGACATTTGCAGATATTTAAAATGCTTATGGAAATACTGATATATGAGTATCCTTGGGAATTAGGATATAATTTAGAACCAAACATTTATTACTGTTATATGGCTACCTTAAATATAAGCCCTAACAATAAGAGGCAAGTGCTAGAAAAATGCATTTATAAAATTCATCCTCACCATCTACTTAACCTACCACCAGACTGCAGGTGAAGATCATTTGTCTTACATGATCTTCACATTTTGGACTGTATAAACATTTTAGATAACTATATAATAAAAATTTTGTGGGACTGACATATGTAGTCAACGAGACAGTAGTAAATACAGTGATGTTAGAAACTTGATGCCCTTAAAATAGCTTTTAATATTTAGGATTTAATCATTTTATATTAACAAAGCTTAAATTAACTACAATCCTCAACATTTTGCTTTGAAAGCATATGAAGTCTTTTCACTCTGACTCAGTTGGAGGAAGTGTCTCCCAAGAGATATCCAGACTCCTTTGAATCCAGCTGTGTTTGACTTCCCCCTTCTGACTTCTCCAAGCCAAATAATGGTCCAGCATCTATTTAATTAATTATCTTTACAAACACACTTTTAGCACTAAGCATATTTGGCATTTACTAGAAAAAAAAGAAAGCTTTGCCTCTAAATCTAAAAAGACAATGAAATAATCATATACTGCATGTGTATGTTAAGTCTGCTTGATATCAAAAGAAGGCACATGAAGCAATAAAATCATAAACTTATTACTTACTAAATTCAAACATACAAGCACTGTGGTTTAGTTCCTTTGAGTTCAGCACACATATCTATTTAGATTGAATTGAAGATAATGTAAAAAGTCTTGTTCTGATAGAACAAACCTACTGTGAACGAATAGGAGACAATTTTCTTGAGCAATGGAACCAACAGTGCTTTTATTCCTTAGTAGATTTTCTATTTTTACACTAAAAGTATACAGTACTGTTCTCTTTATCATGTGCAAGAGGAAAGCATAGTCATCCAGTGCAACTGCTGAAAATAAAATATTCTTTCCTATTTAAGGCTTTACCTATAGCTCCTTGTCCATGTGCTTGTTTCTAAGATCACCACTAAACCCACGTACAATTAGTATGTCAATGCTTTGTGATCTTAATATTGTAATTGCTTTCTTAAGATAAATATTTCAGTCATTACAAGCATGTATTTTTACAATACCTCAGGAATCTTAAGGGTGTTTTCAACTCAATGAAAATATATGCAGCCCACACATAATGAATTTCAAAAGCTTTGAACAGATTGTGTGCATTGTAAATAGTGCATAATGCCCTCTGCTGTGAATGGACAGGCATATGTGAGCCTTTAACCAGAGAGAGGCACATAGGTCACATTCTCACAACAGTGCCTTCAAAATGAGACAGGACCTCCCTCCCCAATCTGCAAAAGAGTACGGTAAGTTTTTCTGTGGTGGCTTTACTGTTTATCATATTGTCAACACTCATGTGTGAATTGAAATTCAGTTGGTTTTCTTAGAGTTCTAATATACACCATTGTTTTCTTTGGTTCTCACCAAAACATTGTCTATTCTGATAAAGTAGTAGTGACTAAAGGAGAACAAACTTTAGCAGTTGGATTAGAGTTATAAGATTCTATGGTTATTTCTTACACAGCTATAGCTGATGGAATGTTAATGGCTCACAGAAGTATTTCTCTATGCCTGACTCTTCTCTAACTCCAGCTGCCTATTCCACATTTCTAAAATTTCAAACTTACCATGTCCAACACTAAAGTTCTAAAGTATTTCCTCAAACCTGCTCTTCAATGTCTTTCTCATCTAGTTAATGACCACTGCATTCTCTACTCAAACACACGCAAAAACTATTCCTTGGAGTCACGTTTGACTATTTTCTTTCTCTCACTTATTTCCCACACTTATTTGAAATTCATTCTTATTTCCGGTAATTAGTAAATATAAACCAAAAAAAATGGTTAAAAATATAAAAGGGAACAAAATCTATTGGAAAATCTTTCTTTTTTGGTAACCGGACCAAGGCCTAATAAACCATTGAAAGAAAATCCTACTGGAAAATCAAAATCACACAGTGACTCCAAGCATTTCTATGCCTCTACCTTGGTTTAGAAATACAATTACTGTCGTTAAGACAAAGTGTTATTTTTTGTCCCTCGCACTGTCAAATCAGTTTTAAAATAATAACACAGAGCAAAATAAATAGAAACTCTCATACATAGCTGATGGAAAAGTAATAGGTGAATCATTTTGGATTTCATCTAGGCTCATGGCTTTAAGTATGACACGCACACCCATGGCAGAATTAATTATTGGTCTCATCGTTTCACTTCTGTCTGTATCCACAGCTTTACTAGGTAATTTTGATTTTCTCCCACAAGAAGTAGACTGGAACTCCCTATTTCCTGACTTTGGGGTTGGCCTTGTGACTTGGTTTAGTCAATGAGACAATATTAGACATGAAATGTGTTTGGGTGATGGTGTCCACCCTCTTATATCTATGACTATAAGGAGAAAGCTGAGTCCCAGCAGGGATACAGGTGGAGAAAACTAAAACTAAGACTATAGAGAGCAGCAAAATCCAGTGTGACCCTTAGCTTAAGCAGAGCGGCCTAACTACGCCAGTCTAGAAGAGCCAATCATAAGTCAACCTGCAGACATGTGAGAAATAAAATCATACCATCATATTCCACTGAGATTCTATGGTTGTTTCTTACACAGCAATAGCTAATGGAATGCTAATGGCTCACAAAAGTATTTCTCTATGCCTGACATTTCTCTATCAAGTCCAACACCAAAGTTCTGACATCTTTCCTCAAACCTGCTCCTCACTGTCTTTCTCACTGAGGTAATGACAATTGCACACTCAACACAAAGGAATTCCTTGGAGTCATCTCTGACTATTTTCTTTCTCTCACTCCCTCTTACAATCTTTTGGTAAATCCTATCAGCTTTACCTTCAGGATGTGAACAATTTTCATGATTTTCAGCGCTATTACTTGTGTGCTACTTGCATCATTTCTTTCCATGGTATTGCAGTGGTCTCCAAACTGGACTGTCTGCCTCTGCTCTTATCCCAGATAATCCTAGTTTTAGGATTAGATTTCAGATTAGTCCTAAGATTGGTCAGAATGCTAAGTTCAATCATGTCACTTCTGAACCCAAATTCCTCAACAATGTTTCATCTGAAAAAATACCTTAAATGTGAATTACTTTTATTATTGATTTTTAAAAAAAAATTTATTGCACTTTAGGTTCTGGGGTACAAGTGCAGAACATGCAGGATTGTTGCATAGATACATACATGGCATTGTGGTTTGCTGCCTCCATCCCCATCACCTATATATGGCATCTCTCCCCATGTTATCCCTCCCCAACTCCCTACCTCCCACTTTCCCCTTCCTAGGCCCCCTCAACAGACCCCGGTGTGTGATGCTTCCCTCCCTGTGTCCATGTGTTCTCATTGTTCAACACCCACCTATGAGTGAGAACATGCGCTGTTTGATTTTCTGTTTTTGTGTCAGTTTGCTGAAAATTATGGTTTCCAGATTCATCCATGTCCCTACAAAGGGCATTAACTCATCATTTTTTATGGCTGCATAGTATTCCATGGTGTATATGTGCCACTTTTCCTTGTCCAGTCTATCATTGATGGGCATTTGGGTTGGTTCCGGGTCTTTGACATTATAAACAGTGCCTCAATGAACATGTGTGTGCATGTGTCTTTATAATAGATCGATTTATAATTCTTTGGCTATATACCCAATAATGGGATTGCTGGGTCAAATGGAATTTCTATTTCTAGGTCCTTGAGGAATCACCACAGTCTTCCACAATGGTTGAACTAACTTACACTCCCACCAACAGTATTAAAGTGTTCCTATTTCTCCACATCCTCTCCAGCATCTGTTTTCTCCAGATATTTTAATGACCACCATTCTAACTGGCATGAGATCGTATCTCAATTTGGTTTTGATTTGCATTTCTCTAATGACCAGGGATGATGAGCATTTTTCCATATGTTTGTTGGCCTCATATATGTCTTCTTTTGAAAAATGTCTATTCATATCCTTCGCCCACTTTTGCATGGGTTTGTTTTTTCTTGTAAATCTGTTTTAGTTCTTTGTAGATTCTGGACA
This sequence comes from Alouatta palliata, assembly GCA_004027835.1. Classification (NCBI taxonomy): domain Eukaryota; kingdom Metazoa; phylum Chordata; class Mammalia; order Primates; family Atelidae; genus Alouatta; species Alouatta palliata. The sequence continues at coordinate 47,579 of PVKV010002642.1, read as the reverse complement.
TTAGTCCTTTGTCAGATGGGTAGATTGCAAAAATCTTTTCCCATTCTGTTGGTTGCCAGGTCATGCTAATGATTGTTTCTTTTTCTGTACAGAAGCTCTGGAATTTAATTGGATCCCATTTGTCTATTTTGGCTTTTGTTGTTGCCAATGCTTTTGGTGTTTTAGTCATGAAGTCCTTGCCTATGCCTATGTCCTGAATGGTTTTGCCTAGGTTTTCTTCTAGGGTTTTTATGGTGTTAGGTCTTATGTTTAAGTCTTTAATCCATCTGGAGTTAATTTTAGTGTAAAGTGTCAGGAAGCGGTCCAGTTTTTGCTTTCTGCACATGGCTAGCCAGTTTTCGCAACACTATTTATTAAACAGGGAATCCGTTCCTGTTGCTTGTTTTCGTTAGGTTTGTGAAAGATCAGATTGTTGTAGATGTGTGGCATTGACTCCGAGGCCTCTGCTCTGTTCCATTAGTCTATATCTCTGTTTTTGTACCAGTATCTTGCTGTTTTGATTACCGTAGCCTTGTAGTATAGTTTGAAGTCAGGTTGCATGATGCCTCCACCTTTGTTCTTTAATGTGAATTACTTTTGATCAAATAATTCCATTTTTTAAAAAACAACAAATAATTAGAGGAATATGTAGATATATATCCATAAGGATATTTATTACAGATTTATTTATAAAAAAATAAAACCAAGAAAAAAACCCAAATATCCAACTGAAAAGACTTTTAAAATTATGGTACAGCTATATCATCAAAATAGTATAACTGTAAAAAAGGCAAACAGAAACATTATGTAGACTATTAATCACTTTAATCATGATGTATGAAAATAACCATCTGAAATAAACCACCTTGCCAAAACATACAGATATTAATAACCCAATTTTGTGTAAAACATTATTTAATAATTAATGAATAAATATACATAAAAATTGAAACTTTATCTCTGTTGAGAAAATAAGAAAACAGTGATTTTTTGTAGTGGGGGATTGTTTGTGGTTTTAGAGTTTTTTAAATTTTCACAGTGAAAGTGATTACTTAATCCAAAAAACAAAATATCTATGATACATATCTATGTCTAGGGAGAAAGAAAATCTTGTTGTTTTCATCCAAACCACAGCTTTTAAAAAGCAAGACAACAGTTTAGGTGACAAATGTACTCTTATGTATCATAATTCCTACCTCAGCACTGCCTAAGACTTCATAGGACGTTTAGAAACATGCCTTTAATTTCAGCACTTTGGGAGGCCAAGGTCGGTGGAGCATGAGGTCAAAAGATCGAGACCATCCTGGCCAACATGGTGAAACTCGGTCTCTACTAAAAATACAAAAATTAGCCATGTGTGATGGCATGTGCCTGTAGTCCTAGCTACTCAGCCTAGGAGGCTGAGGCAGGAGAATCACTTGAACCCAGGAGGTGGAGGTTGCCGTGACCAGAGATAGTGCCAACTGCACTCCAGCCTGGTAACACAGCAAAACTCCATCTCAAAAAGAAAGAAAGAAAGATAATCCAGAACTTCAAGACTAAAACTGTACCTGGAGAAATTAGATCTGTTGCTATAAAATTAACTACAATTATTATTCATTTATGTCCCTTCCCATTGGAAATAGCTAAACAAAAGCTTGAGTGGTTCTGGGGTGAATATGTATAAGACCTTAGAAGAGGTCACATATGTTTGCTCCTGACTGAAGCCCTCAGTGGCTGAGCTAAAACAGATGACGTTCCATGGTAATTTTGAACAATATAGCATTTTGAATTATTTTGAACTGTTTTTTCTCCAAATCATATAATGTGAAATTTCCACCCAAGGTAGACCATTCCTTACAAATTTGGCTCCTGATGCATTTTATCAGATTCATAATTTGCATTCATGTCACCAATTTTCTTATTAAGCTTATTTCTTATATAGTTATTTCTTGTATTTCAAGAAACTATTTAAAAGACGAGTACGAAAAGTACTGTATTCATTTTAGTCATTGATTTACTGAAATACTATTCTATCCTTGCCAAAATGTGTTATTTGTATTTGCAAGAATTGGAAAGTAGCCTAAGCATTTTTTGTCTTTTCATTTATAAATAAAAATCAAGAAATTATTTTAAAACTAATTTATTAAGTACAAAGTACAAGAATTACAAATACTAGCTCGCTGAATCATTTTTTCATAACCAAACATGTATTTCAATTCAGTCTAAATTTTAATATACAATCAATCCTTAATTCAAACATAAGAAAGCAAGTAATCTTCAAAAAATTTTAGAAAAAATTATTAATATTCTGCATGAATATGGAATATTGAATACTTCTCAAAATATTTCTTAAAAATATTCTGCATAAATATTTCTTAAAAATAAATTTAAATATACTATTTGGTTATTTATAATTTTCTTAAATATTAGAAGGTATATCTTTTTATTATAAAGAAACTAAAATCAATAAATAATTTTTAAATCCCTAAAAAGAGGGGAAAATGGAGGATCCAAGATGTCCAAATAGGAACAGCTCTGGATTGCAGTTCCTAGCAAAAACGCAGAGGGTGAGTGATGACCTCATTTCCAAACGAATTTTTACTGCCCACAGACCAGGAGATTCCCAGGTGAAAAGTGCCACGAGTCTCCAGCATGGCTGTTTCAGCCGGCGCAGTGGGTCTCCGCACAAAAAGTCACACAAATCCAGGCGCCATTTCAATGGGTGACTAGAACACCTGGGACACAGAGTCACCTATTCAACTGAAAAAAAGAGGGCTGAAACAGGGAACCAGGTGATCTGGCTAGGCTGGTCCCACCCCCACAAAGACCAGCAATCTGAAAAGCTCTGCATTGAGAGTTTCACATCAAGCACAGCTGGACCCAGGACGGTCCAGCTCTCCTGGGGGAAGGGTGTCCACTACCACTGAGGCAGTCCACTACTACCGAGGCAGTCTGCCATTACCGAGGCAGTCTACCATTACCGAGGCAGTCTGCCATTACCGTGGCAGTCCGCCATTACTGAGGCAATCTGCCATTACTGAGGTAGTCTGCCATTACAGAGACAGTCCTGCATTACTGAGGCAGACTGCCATTACTGAGGTGGTTCTAAGTATACCCCTATAAACAAAACTGCAAGGAAGTTCACACAGCAGCTGGGCAGAGCCCACAGCAGCTCAGCAACACCTCTGCTGGCAGACTATGACTAGGCTACCTCCTCACTTGGCAGGGCATCTCTGAAAAAAGGCAGCAGAATGACAGAAACTTATAAATAAAGCCCCACCTTCCCAGGACAGAGCACCTGGGAAAAAAAGGCGGTTATGTGTTCCACTGCAGCAGACTTAAATATACCCACCAAGCAGCCCTGAACAGAACAATGGAGCTCACAGCTCAGCACTTGAGCTCCTACAAGGGACAGACTGTCTCATCAAGCAGCTCCCTGACCCCCATATAACCAAAGAGACACCTCATAAAGGAGAGCTCAGGCAGACATCTGGCAGGTATCTTTCCAGGACAAAGAAAACAGAAGAAGAAACTGGCAGCAGCCCTTACTGTTCTGCAGCTGCTGCAGGTGATCCCCAGGCAAGCAGGGCCTGGAGTGGACCTCCAGCAGTCCTACAGCAGGGGTGCGCAGATGTTAGAAGGAAAACCAAAAAACAGAAAGAAATAACTTTATCATCAACAAAAAGGACATCAACTCAGAGACCCCATCAGAAAGTCACCAATCACAAATACCACAGGTAGATAAACCCACAAAGATGGGAATAAACTAGAGCAAAAAGGATGAAACTACCAAAAACCGAATGCCTCTCCTCCTCCAAGGGATCACAACTCCTCACCAACAAGGGAACAAGGCTGGATGGAGAATGAATCAGATGAATTGACAGAAACAGGCTTCAGAAGGTGGATAATAACGAACTTCTCTGAGCTAAAAGAACATGTGCTAACCCAACGCAAAGAAACTAAGAACCTAGAAAAAAGGTTTGATGAAATGCTAATGAGAATTAACAGTTTAGGGGGAACAGAAATGAATTGATGGAGCTCAAAAACACAACACAAGAACTTCACGAAGCATACACAAGCTTCAACAGCCGAATCAACCAAGCAGAAGAAAGGATATCAGAGATTGAAGATCAACTCAATGAAATAAAATGAGAAGACAAGATTAGAGAAAAAGCAGTAAAAAGAAATGAATAAAGCCTCCAAGAAATATGGGATTATGTGAAAAGACCTAATCTACGTTTGATAGGTGTATCTGAATGTGACAGAGAGAATGAATTCAAGCTGGAAAACACTCTTCAGGATATTATCCAGGAGAACTTCCCCAACCTAGCAAGGCAGGCCAACATTCAAGTCCAGGAAATACAGAGAACATCACAAAAATATTCCTCAAGAAGAGCAACCCCAAGGCACATAATCATCAGATTCACCAGGATGGAAACGAAGGAAAAAATGCTAAGTGCAGCCAGAGATAAAGTTCGGGTTACCCACAACGGGAAGCCCATCAGACTCAATAGCAGATCTCTCGGCAGAAACCCTACAAGCCAGAAGAGAGTGGGGGCCAATATTCAACATCCTTAAAGGAAAGATCCAGCCAAACTAAGCTTCATAAGCAAAGGAGAAATAAAATCCCTTATGAACAAGCAATTGCTCAGAGGTCTCATCACCACCAGGCCTACTTTACAAGAGCTCCTGAAAGAAGCACTAAAAACAGAAAGGAATAACCAGTACCAGCCACTCCAAAAATGTACCCAATGGTAAAGAGCACTGACACAAGGAAGAAACTGCATCAACGAATGGGCAAAACAACCAGCTAGCATCAAAATGGCAGGATCAAATTCACACATAACAATATTAACCTTAAATGTAAATTAGCTAAATGCCCCAATCAAAAGACACAGACTGGCAAACTGGATAAAAAGTGAAGACCCATCGGTGTGCTGTCTCCAGGAAACCCATCTCATGTGCAAGGATACATAGGCTCAAAATAAAGGGATGGAGGAAGATCTACCAAGCAAATGGAGAGCAAAAAAAGCAGGAGTTACAATCCTAGTCTCTGACAAAATAGACTATAAACCAACAAAGATCAAAAGAGACAAAGAAGGGCATTACATAATGGTAAAAAGATCAATGCAACAAGAAGAGCTAATGATCCTAAATATATACAGGCCCAATACAAGAGCACCCAGATATATAAAGCAAGTTCTTAATGGCCTACAAAGAGACTTAGACTCCCACACAATAATAGTTGGAGAATTTAACACTCCACTGTCAGTATTAGACAGACCAATGAGACAGAAAATTAACAAGGATATCCAGGAAGTGAACTCAGACCTGGACCAAGCAAACCTAAGAGACATTTACACAACTCTCCACCCCAAATCCACAGAATATACATTCTTCTCAGCACCACATCACACCTACTCTAAAACTGACCACATAATTGGAGGTAAATCACTCCTCAGCAAATGCAAAAGAACGGAAATCATAACAGTCTCTCAGACCACAGTGCAATCAAATTAGAACTCAGAATTCAGAAACTAAGAACCATACAACTTCATGGAAACTGTACAACTGGCTCTTGAATGTTGACTAGATAAACAATGAAATGAAGGCAAAAATAAAGATGTTCTTCGAAACCAGTGAGAATGAAGACACAACATATCAGAATCTCTGGGACACATTTAAAGCAGTGTTGAGAGGGAAATTTACAGCAATAAATGCCCACACGAGAAGCAAGGAAAGATCTAAAATCGACACCCAATCATCAAAATTGAAAGAGCTAGAGGAGCAAGATCAAAAAAAAAAAACTCAAAACCTAGCAGAAGACAAGAAATAACTAAGATCAGAGCAGAACTGAAGGAGATACAGATACAAAAAACCCTTCAAAAAATCAATAAATCCAGGAGCTGTTTTTTTGCAAAGATCAACAAAATAGAGCACTAGCCAGATTAATAAAAAAGAAAAGAGAGAAGAATCAAATAGATGCAATAAAAACTATAAAGGGGATATCAGCAGAGATTCCACAGAAATAGAAACCACCATCAGAGATTACTACACACAACTTTATGCACATAAACAGGTAAACCTGGAAGAAATGGATAAATTCCTGGACACTTGCACCCTCCCAAGCTTAAACCAGATAGAAGTCGAAACCCTTAATAGACCATAACAAGGGCTGAAGTTGAGGCAGCAATTAATAGCTTATCAACCAAAACATGCCCAGGTCCAGGTGAGTTCACAGCCAAATTCTACCAGACATACAAAGAGGAGGTGGTACCACTCCTTCTGATACTATTCCAAACAATTCAAAGAACGGGAATCCTCTCCAAAACATTTTATGAGACCAGCATCACCCTGATACCAAAACCTGGCAGAGACTCAACAAGAAAAGAAAACTGGAGGCCAATATCCATGATGAATATAGATGCAAATATCTTCAATAAAATACTGGTAAACCAATTGCAATAGCACATCAAAAAGCTTATCCATCACCATCAAGTAGGCTTCTTCCCAGGGATGCAAGGCTGGTTCGGCAAATGCAAGTCTATAAACGTAATCCACCACATAAACAGAATCAAACACAAAACCCACGATTATCTCAGTAGATGCAGTGAAGGTCTTTGACAAAATTCAACAGCCCTTTATGCTAAAAACTCTCAATAAACTAGGTATCAACAGAACACATCTCAAAATAATAAAAGCTATTTATGACAAACCCACAGCCACTATCATACTGAATGGGCAAAAGCTGGAAGCATTCCCTTTGAAATCTGGCACTAGACAAGGATGTCCTCTCTCACCACTCCTATTCAATATATTATTGGAAGTTCTGGTCAGAGCAATCAGGCAAGAAAAAGAAACAAAGGTATTCAATTAGGAAAAGGAGGAAGTGAAATTGTCTCCATTTGCAGACAAAATGATTGCATATTTAGAAGACACTATCGACTCAGCCCAAAATCTCCTTAAACTGATAAACAACTTCAGCAAAGTCCCAGGATACAAAATAAATGTGCAGAAATCACAAGCATTTCTATACACCAATAACAGACAAGGCTATAGTAATCAAAACAGCACGGTACTGGTACCAAAACAGAGACACACCAGTGGAACACAACAGAGGCCTCAGAGGCAATGCCACACATCTACAACCATGTGATCTTTGACAAATCTCACACAAACAAGCAATGGGGAAAGGATTCCCTGTTTAACAAATGGTGTTGGGAAAAACGGCTAGCCATGTGCAGAAAGCAAAAACTGGACCGCATCCTGACATGTTACACTAAAATTAACTCCAGATGGATTAAAGACTTAAACATAAGACGTAACACCATAAAAACCCTAGAAGAAAACCTAGGCAAAACCATTCAGGACATAAGCATAGACAAAAACTTCATGATAAAACACCAAAAGCATTGGTAATAAAAGCCAAAATAGACAAATGGGATCTAATTAAACTCCAGAGCTTCTGCACAGAAAAAGAAACAATCATTAGCATGAACTGGCAACCAACATAATGGGAAAAATCTTTTGCAATCTACCCATCTGACAAAGGGCTAATATCCAGAATCTACAAAGAACTAAAACAGATTTACAAGAAAAAAACAAACAAACCCATGCAAAAGTGGGCGAAGGATATGAACAGATACTTTTCAAAAGAAGACATATATGAGGCCAACAAACATATGAAAACATGCTCATCATCACTGGTCATTAGAGAAATGCAAATCAAAATCAAATTGAGATACCATCTCATGCCTGTCAGAATGGCGGTCATTAAGAAATCTGGAGATAACAGATGCTGGAGAGGATGTGGAGAAACAGGAACACTTTAACACTGTTGGTGGGAGTGTAAGTTAGTTCAACCATTGTGGAAGACAGTGTGGTGATTCCTCAAGGATCTAGAAATAGAAATTCCATTTGACCCAGCAATCCCATTACTGGGTATATAGCCAAAGGATTATAAATCATTCTATTATAAGGAGACATGCACACATATGTTCAATGCAGCACTGTTTACAATAACAAAGACTTGGAACCAACCCAAATTCCCACGGATGATAGACTGGACAAGGAAAATATGGCACATATACACCATGGAATACTGTGCAGCCTTAAAAAAAACGATGAGTTCATGTCCTTTGTATGGACATGGATGAATCTGGAAACAATCATTCTCAGTAAACTGACACAAGAATAGAAAATCAAACACTGCATGTTCTCACTCATAGGTGGGTGTTGAATAATGAGAACACATGGACACAGGGAGGGGAGCATCACACACTGGGGTCTGTTGCGGGGCGACTAGGGGATAGACAGTGTGGGGTAGGGAGTTGGGGAGGGATAACATGGGGAGAAATGCCAGATGTAGGTGATGGGGATGGAGGCAGCAAACCACATTGCCATGTGTGTACCTATGCAACAATCCTGCATGTTCTGCACTTGTACCCCAGAACCTAAAGTGCAATAAATATAAAGAAAAAAAAAAGAGGGGAAAACATATTTGTAAATGCCTCTGCTTAAGGGAAGACAATGCACTTTTGGAAGGTAAAAGAAATGCAACACAGTGGAAACAGCTGCAGGTAAGCTTCTCACACAGTGAGAAGGGCTAAATCCTCAACTCAAGAGTTTAGTTTCTATTTCTTTAAGGCCTTTGTGGTTTTACAGTCTGGTCAAGTTGCACAAAGAGGAAAAGAGAAAATAAAGGTAGTCACTGCCCTCAACATTACTTGCCAGACCTAGAGGCACATTATTTCACCTTGGGTATGAAGGAAAAAAAAGAAGAGGAAGAGAGGAAAACAGAAAGCAATCTAACAAAGGAGCTTATTTATCTCCAGAAAATTCATTCTTTTCCCAATGGTGGGTAAGCTGGAACAGGAAGGGAACACCCATTTTATTTTGGATGATATATGTTATCTTGTGCAATTTCACATATAAGGTGTGTTCCTTTTTCTGCCAACTCAGTTAAGGCATGTGGGTGTCTGAACATTAGGCTTTGAGCTAAAAATGCCACACTGAAATTTGTCTTTGCTCTTTAGGACTCAAATTAGCAGAAGAAAATAAACATGGTATGTAAAACTTGGTGTTCCTGCTCCTCCTATAAGACTTAAAACAAACAGAGTGGAATCCTACAGCCGTGGATGACTCAGATTCACAAAGGAGACAACTTCAAAAGCAGCCTCTCTTCTCCTTGTCATCCTATCAGCCCCAAATTGATTATACTGCTCTCCCATTATCCAAAGTATTCCGCACTCTGTGGGCCTCACATAACCTTTGTGTGCTGGAGATGCTGAGGCTCCCATACAAAGAAAAAGAGAGAAAGGTCACCCAGGACTGTCAGGTAGGAATCTCACTGAAAGCAATCACAAAAAACCACAGTGAAAAAATCCAAGGAAATTAAACTAGATAATCTGTGCAATATCACTAACTGATTCATTTTCTTCATTTTGGATCTTCAAATCTTGTCCTGTAACATCTGTTTCTTGACATTTCATATGTAATGTACATATATAATGTATTGGAGAGAAAAGCAATTAAGAAGACAGCTTTTGAAGTCTGTGAGTCATGTGAAGTTACAAAGTTCAGTGAGAAACAGCTTGAAAATAGAGATTCAGTCAGAGATGAGTGATTCAACTTGGCAAAGCTTTGATGATCTCTTCTTTAAAGTAACACAATGATTAGAATCTAATCATTGTTTTTTAATTTTTACTTCAAAATATCTTGCCACCTTCTTAACATAATAGGGATATAAGCATTTTAGCTGAATCGATGTTTTTCAAACTCTATAGGTGAATGTTAGTGAAACGGGAAATGTTTCCTTGTCCCCCTTGCTGGGTGTGTGACAGTGGGAGTGGCTTGCTTCTTCAGTGCCCGCTGCTCAAACCTCTAAAGGAGCACACAGATGGGCAGGCTGTGGGGCTCTGACCCCCATGGCAGTGTCTAGGGGTGAATATTTACAGCTGAAGCCCCAGTGGGTGTGTGTCAAAGGGTGCTCTTTTAGTGTGCCATCTATAAACAGCTTATGTTAGCCAGCTCAGTTAGACCCCCTTCCTTATTACAAGGACAGGGGGATTTTTATACTCTGGGATTTCTTGCCTTGGTGTACTGGAAGAATCGGTTCTCACATGGGCTTGGAGAATAAGGGCAAGATTTTATTGAGTAGAAGTAGCTCTCAGCAGAGGGAGAAGCCAGAATAGAAATGGTTTTGCCCTGGACAGAGCCGCTGTACTCTTCTCCAACCAGTCCAGCCAAACTCTGTGTTGTTTCACTGGTCGACTGTCTGCAGGTGCTGGTCAGTGTGCTCTTCTGCTGGCATGCTCTGGATGACCAGCCGCTTGTGTGTTCTTCCCCTCATGTGTTTCTCTTGACACCCAGATGTTTCTGTGTGTCTGCCCAATAGGGTCTCGGGTTTTTATAGGCCCAGGATGAGGATGTGGCAGGCCAAGGTAGTCTTGGAAAACGCAACATTTGGGTGCGAAAGCAGGAGTGCCTATCCTTACTAGGTCCGTGGGGGTGGAGCCCTAGCCAGGGGCCCGCCTTTCTCTACCCAGCATTCCCCTTTCCCCTTCCATATAATTGAAAGGGAACACACTCTTCCCTTCCCAGCCCTCCTGTATCATTAGTATGTTTATTATGTAAGACTTGCTATGTCAGCAAAAAAGTTTACTGTATCATACATGAATTAGGCAACTTTTATCTTCTTTTGAGATGCAAAAATTCCATCATCATAACAAGTGATCCCATGCAGTTGTGAACACTCTCTCTGTTCCGTGGTTGTGATCTTGAATTGCCATCTATAATCTAAAGAATGGATGAAGTTTAGATTTCTTGGAGTTGGGCTATAACCAACTCAATAAATTGTCATTCTCTGTAATGCCCATTCCTGGCTCCATGGTGTGGATACACAGTAACTGGATTTCTAAAGCATTCCAGGAAATTCAATTTAAAGAAAAGAAAGAAAGGAGACATCTTTCCAGACAGCTTTAAGCTAGTCATTTCTCACATATCTTCTTTTCTTTGTTAATGTAAGTATTTCAAATACAGGATAAATAAGGAGGTCCAACCCATGTGCATATGAAGCTATAGCTGTACTACCAGATGCAATTCAGGGGTCTAAACCACAGCAGAACAGGGCTGCCTTTGTACTTGACATGACATGCAGACTATCTTACGGTGCTACTGCCACTTTCTTTCCTTCTATTCATGAGTTTTCTATTACCTGCTGGACTATTGTGTTACCAGTAGTAACACACAGTTCTTTGTACAGAAGGACCATCCACAAAATAAGCAGTCCTTTATCAAGCCTGTTTTTAAAATTAAATACATTCCCTCTTAAAATGTGAGGGTTTTATCAAGTTGGTAAAGGAAGAAGTAAAATATAGAGAAAAATAAGAACATTCATCTTTTGAGCCTTTGCATTCCTTAAATAACTATTGTCCTTGTTTCTCTCAATGCCAATAAGGCTATTTTTTCATTTTAAATGCTGAATATTGCAAGCAACAAATGAGGAAAACTGGGAAGCAGAAGATATGGAATCTGTCAGTTTATTCCCAGATTTCAGGTGGAAAAATATGAAGCGACACATTATGCCCCCACATAAGGATTTTTGGTTCTTCAAAAAGCCATAAAATTAATCATGATTAAAATTACTTTATAATATCATATCTCTGGTATAGCATAAACAAACTTAATCTTTACTTATTGATAATAGTAGTAAAGCATAATGGGCCATTTATATTGTGAGCCAAAAATACGTTTATTAATATTTTCTCCTTTTTGATAACTTGGACTATTCAGTTGACATTTAGTCAGCTATTCTTGCAGTAATACAAGTCATCCTGTCCACTGGATTCATTCTCCTCTAAAGTGGTGTTTCCTTCCAAATTGTGGGTGGTTCTCATCGCTAGTGTTTCCTAACTGAAAAGGTGACTTTTTCAGATAGTTAATTTTAAAATCGGATGTCTACACTAAAGTAAATAAATAAACCATGGTAAGAATGGCTAGTAGCTACTTTCTAAAGTTGAAACAGTATTGTGCAGGAAAACATAAAAATTAGAATGCAAATAATTGTCTTTTGCTGATAGAGTCTAAAATTTAGCAAAATAAACAATAAAAAAGCATCTATGTGTTTACACCAACCTTCTTGTATATATCGACGTGACATTTACTCAAATTTCCTTCAAATTGTATTCCTTTTGCTAACTCTGGATCAATAGTTTGACATCGGTTTTTAAAAAGCAGATCTCAATAAATACTATCTTATTCAAATGCATACATTTTTCAATTTTATATTGAAAGGGCAATATCGAGTTATCACTTCTACTCTTCATATTATCCTAAAACAGAGTTTCTTTAAATGTTATCTAGGGACCTCTGGAGGTCTCTGAAACCCTTTTGGGGGTCTCTTAGGTCAAGACTATTTCATACTAACTCTAAGATATTATTTTTCATTTTATACTCATTTTCTCATGAGTATACAGTAAAATATTCCAGAGGTTATATGACATGATATTGCAACAGATTAACTGCTGAAGCAGATATGAGAATCCAGCTCTCTTTTCTAAACCAGACATTCATGAGCTTTGCAAAAATGTAAAACAAGGCCAATTTTCTCATTTTTTGTTGTTGTAGAAAACAGTTATTTTTCACGAAACCTACTATTTATGTTGATACATAGATTTATTTTTGGTGTTTGAAACCAACTAATAAACAAATATTTTTGAATGCCTCAATTTTAATTTCTAACATGGTAAACATTGACAGATATTAAGTACATAAGAGAAAGCTCTTTGGAGTCCTCAATAATTTTTATAAGTATTTGAAAATATCTACCTTAGAACATACTTGAGCTTTATGATATTCTTTTATAAAAATTAAAAATTAAAATAAATTCTGAATTCAGTACCAGTCCAACCATTTTCTCTGTAGCTGTATTTTTCACCTACAGCAGTGTGGCCATAGAATAAGAGCTCAGTAAATACCTTTAACTGATTGACACACAATGCTTCATTTAGAGAAAAGAGAAAAGACAACACAAATTTATAGGTGCTTGGCAAACTACAGATACTCCCTTTTCTGGCTACTTCATTAAACTGTATCAGTTTTCCTCTAATCAGTTTTTGCTGATAGTGTAGCAAACTTTTTGGAAAAATAATACTCTAAGCAGTACTGAAGATAATGAATCTGTTAGGTCTAAAAGTAATGATAGATAATGTCTGGGTGTGAACTTGATCTTTATTTATTTAATGAGTTCTCTGTTCTCTCCCCAGGGATGGTACCATGTAGTTAGTATAAAGTTGCCCTGGTAATATTTAATGTCATTCCACCTGGTATATTAAAATCAGAGCTATTCCACAACAGGTGCCAGAAAAATCAAAGGCCATTTTACAGATCTCCTATATAATTCTGAGACATTCTTCTCCTATGCTGGATCTGACATATTCTCATTTGAATAAAAACCTAGGACACGTAAATTGAGATTGTTCAGTAGATCTAACTTTTTCTCAGCCAAATTCTCTCTGAATCAGAAATACTAAACACTGAATTTGTTCTCCAAGACTTGGGTGTAGAATTCATTTTTTTCCATTTCTGATTGATGGTGGCTAATATTTTGACCACCAAGAAAGTCTCAAATGTGGTCTTGATCTCGTAAAACAAGTCTAAATGAGGAATCTTTCCTTACATGTTAAAATAGAACTAAAGGCAAAGAGTATATCTCTTTTTTGGGCTGGTCAATAATTGTACTCTTCTGTCTAATGTTGATCTAGATAAAAAGAAATTTCTAACTAGCTGGACACCATCAAGTTTAGCATATTAGCATATATTTTATCAGGTGAATCGGTTCATTAAATGATCCAAGTGCAGGATGGCAGTGCCTCCATCACACAACCCCCACTTGAATCATGAAGGTAATCTTTTCAACAAGTGAAGGGTGGTGTAATAGAAATTGATCAAAATGTTAAGCCAGGAAGGCCTGTATTTCAGATTCAGCCTTGCCACTTACTAGTGTTGTGATATTGACAAGTTAATTTTAACCACACCGAACCTCAGTTTCCTTTTTGTAAAATGGGAAAAGCAATTGGATATCTTGAAGAATAGTTATGAGGCTATATGTAAAAAAAATTCTAGCACATTAACTGTCGCATAGTAGGCAAGTAAATATAGTAAAGATTGTAGACCTAATCAGATAGATATTTTATTTTATCTAAGCGTATCTATTAATATATGGAATGTAAAGAAAGCTGGAAGAGATAAACTAAATTTGCTTAAGAAATCTAAAAACTTGATATAATAAATGAGATCAAAAACCTAATTCCACTTTCAAGAGAAAAAGTTTTTAATTTATCTAGATAGACTAGAATAACAGAATCGTACATGTTACACTACATTAATAGTTAGACTTTCCAGATTTGGGGAATGATAACAGCAAAAATGTCTTCGAACTCAATGTCAGTAGCAAACATGGAATCATCCAGAATTATAAGAAAATGTCTCAGCTTATCTCAAGCTACTAAGCAAAAGCAAACACAAAATCAATTAACCACTACCTTGAGAGATTTGTTGGAAGAAAGACAGGGATGTTGTGGGCAGAGGTAACACTGGACTTCACGCTAATTTTGATAGATGAGTTCTTCAGTGCTATAATTTATCACCCTATGGGATACCCCAACTAAAAAGGAATATTTAATAATAATTAGGCAAGTATTCACGGGCTATTATAACTTTTGTTCTGTGGCACAACCCATATTTTCTAAAGACAATTTTAGTAATATTATCTTACAGACATTACTATCTGCTCATTTTCTTTTGTGTTATTTGAGATTACTATGTAAGGATGCAGCATGAAAATGGAAACTGACTTGCTCAATCTTACCGGTGCTGAGAAGGCAACTTATTGGTATTGTGACCAGGAAGTGATTGTAGACACCCTAATTATTAAAGCACTACTATGTGATTCTCTGTGATGTTTTCACAGCCATTCAAATGAAGTTTCATTAAAAGTTATTGAGAATATGGAAATTATTCTGCAAAAAGAAATATTTAAAAATTGCATTTCTTAAGTGACATATCAAGATCAATATATTAGATAGTTCTTTCAGACTAGATTTTCCTCTAGAGCAACCTTCATAGATTAACTCTCGAAACTAGAAATTATTAATCCTGTTACTGAAGATCATTACTATATTACACCTTTCTCACATTGCTATAAAGAAGTGCCTGAGACTGGGTAATTTATAAAGAACAGAGGTTGGATTGGCTCATGGGTCTGCAAGCTGTACAGGAAACATAGTGGCATCTGCTTCTGGGGAGATCTCAGGAAGCTTCCAGTCATGGTGGAAAGCAAAGGGGGAGCAGGAACATCACATGGTGAAAGAGAAGCAAGAGAGAGTGAGGAGAGAGGTCCAGAGTCTCACTCTGTCACCCAGGTTGGAGTGCAGTGGTGCTCTCTAGGCTCACTGAGGCCTCTGCCTCCCAGGTTTCAACAATGTTCCCACTTCAGCCTCCAAAGTAGCTGGGACTACAGGCAGGCGCCAACACACTGGCTAATTTTTGTATTTTTTTGTAGAGCCTGGATTTCGCCATATTGTCCCGACTGCTGGTCTCAAGTGACCCACCTGCCTCTGCCTCCCAAAATGCTGGGATTATAGGTGTGAGCCACTGAGCCTGGCTGCTACACACTTTTAAATGACCAGATCTCACTTACAGTTATGAGCACAGTACCACAAGGGATGGTGCTAAACCATTCATGAGAAATCCACCCCCATGATCCAATCCCCTCCCACCAGGCCCCACCTTCAACACTGAGGATTACATTTCAATATGAGATTTGGGTGGGGACACTCATCCAAACTACATCAACTACTATCAAAAGCTGAAACAGTCCTCAGGATGTGCTACTACCACACAGTGTTCAAACATTGTTAGCACATTACGTTAGTCCAGATTTTCTACCTCCAGGTGGTCTTGCCAAAATATTGAAACTCCTACACCCTTATGACAAGAAATTCTTCTCCAGTGAATTTTATATTCAGCCCTTCCCCAGGATAACTCCATTCAAATTTATTTTCACATGTTCCTCTGGATCCATTTTGTGCTTCAAGTTTTTTAGAGTAAAAGCTATTTCTTACTGGCAAATGTCTTTCTTATACCTCTCTGCTCAGGCTGTTTTAAGCCTTGATTTCTGTTATATATCTAGGAGTAATAAGTGGTGGTGACAATAAGTCTTATGAAAAACAGACATTGTCTTTAAAGGCATCTGCTTCAGAAAAGTCATTACAGAATTCTCCTCTGGTAATGGGGAGGTTTTGTTTTCCGGGCTATTTCGATTTGTTCTGTTGTTGTTCTTGTTGTTTTTGCCAGCCAGGAGGTTCTAGGAAATTTGAGAAGGGTTCAAGATTTTTAAGCTCATCCGCAGAAATGTCACTATCCCAAGTTTCAGAATTCCATCCCTTCTCCATTAGGATTCTGTCTTTGATGGAAGATTTGTTGAAGCTGAGAATTTATTCTCCTTTTAAGTATATAACCAAATCCTAGGCCTGGTATTCAGCAAGTATGCCCAGTGGCTGCAGGAAATAAAAATCTCCTTTACTGCTGCCATACAGTTCCTCTGGCTTTAGAACTTGAATTTTAAGTTTGTAATTAGCTGCCTAAACCTATCATTTTCCTTTTAAAATCTCCTGTGCCATTAAAACAAGTTACTCTACTTTATTATCTTTGGGACTATCATTGTTCCTACAAATGCTGCAGCTACTTGATTTCTATATGCTTTCCGTCCAAATTCATTTATTCCTGATTAACTATAGTGATAGTTTGAGGTAATTTTGATACCCAAAGTTAGTATCACACCACTATCTCCCATATAAGGTTCTCTATTTATTTTACACAAATGAGCAGTTCATCTCCAATTCTCTTCATAAGGGTCTGGTTCCTAGAACTGTCCTGGTTTCCTAGAAAACAGAGCCTGAGGCAAAGATTAACAGATAGTCATTTATTTAAAGATGAAATCCCAAGAATGCAAAGCAGAGAAGGACAGGAAATGAAAAAATATAACATGTGAATGCACTGGCTTCTGCTTTATGGGAACCTCATCTGATATACCTGCCTAGCCACATGAGCAATTTACAGAAAGGAGGAATGGGGGAATTGTGCCGTGGGACGTTTCAGCCACTGGAGAAAGTGAAAGATAATTTATCTACATACTTTCTTTTTCTGTCTTTCATTGGTCAAAGTTTTCTTCAGCTGGATTTAACTTCATCAGTTTTAGGTTGAATCATCTGGGCTTTTTGGCAGCTACCTGAAAGGCAAATCCACACCTTCTTGTGTGACATTTTGTTAGAATCCAGAAATAATAAGAGTTACCACAGACTCAAAATTACATTTATCTACGATGAGTGTTCCTAAGAATAGGATGAAATTGTTTCAAAGAATCCTGTGAATAAAAGTGATTAAAATGTCCTCAATAATCACCTCTGCGGATTGAAAAACTACAAGATAAAAACATCAAAATTTGTACATCAGACGTTTCTTGAACTTCCAACTATACTTAATAAAAGATCTTCTCCTTGATGTTCTCTGGGCATCCCAAACTCAAGACATGCAATAATTATATTCATCATCTTATCTCCTATCACAAAAACTTTTTTTTCTTTTCCTGTCTTATTGCAATTTTGTTAATGTTGACATCATATATATCCAGTGCTCCAAAATCAGATACCAACAATTCACAAATAGAGAATTAAAAAAATAGAAAAAAAAATCAATAAAACACCGCTGGTTTTTTTTAAAAGATAAAATTGACAATTACTTAGCTAGACTAACCAAAAAAAAAATGAGAAAACTAAAAAAAACAGAAATGAAAGAGTGGACATCATAACTTAAGCTACAGAAATAAGCAAGATGATAAAATCCATATGAAGAAAGATATGTCTCTTAATTGGATATCATAGAAGGAATGGATGAATTCCTAGAAATTAACAACCTATCAAGACTGAATCATGAAGAAATAGAAAATCTGAATAAAACAATAACAACGAGATTGAGTTAATAATCAAAACCTCCCAACAGAAAACCCCAGTACTAGATGGCTGCACTGGTGAATTCTACCAAACACTTAGAGAAGAATTAACACCAAGGTTTCTTGAACTCTTTCCAAAAATTTAAGAGGAGGGAACAATTCCAAGTTCATTTTATGAGGCCAGCATTATCCTGTTACCAAAACCAGATGAGCACACTATACGAAAAAGAAACTACAGGCTGGGTGCAGTGGCTCACACCTGTAATCCCAACACTTTGGGAGGCCAAGGCAGGTGGATCATGAGGTCAGGAGTTCAACACCAGCCTGGCCAAGATGGTGAAACCCCATCTCTACTAAAAATACAAAAATCAGCTGGGCACATTGGCAGGCACCTGTAATCCCAGCTAGTTGGGGGGCTGAGGCAGGAGAATCGCTTGAACCCAGGAGGTGGAAGTTGCGGAGAGCCAAGATCATGCCATTGCACTCTAGCCTTGGCAACAAAGCAAGACTCCATCTCAAAAAAAAAAAAAAAAAAAAAGGAAAGAAAAGGAAACTACAGTTCATGACAAACATAGATGCAAAAATCTTCAGTAAAATGCAAGCAAATAAAATTCAACAGCACATTATAAAGATCATATACCACAGCCAAATGGGATTTATCCCTGGGATGCAAGGATGTATCAACATAAGCAATTCCATTAATGTGATGCACTACATTAACAGAATGAAGGATAAAAATCACATCACTGGCTGAGCACAGTGGTTCACACCTGTAATCACAGCACTTTGGGAGGCTGAGGCAGGTGGATCACCTGAGGTCAGAAGTTCAAGACCAGCCTGGCCAACATGCTGAAACCTCATCTCTACTAAAAATACAAAAAATTAGCCAGACATGGTGGCAGGTGCCTGTAATCCCAGCTACACAGGAGAATGAGACAGGACAACTGCTTGCACCCAGGAGGCGGAGGTCACAGTGAGTCAAGATTATGCCACTGCACTCCAGCCTGGGCAACAAGAGTGAAACTCTATCTCAAAAAAAAAGAAAAATCATTATCTGAACAGATAATGCAGAAAATCATTTGATAAAATGATAAAATTTAATGACCTTTTATCATGAAAACTCTCAACAAGCTAGGTATAGAAAAATTTACCTCAATATAACAAAGGTCACATAGGAAAAGACCACAGCTACTCAACGGGAAAAATTGAAAGCTTTTTCACTAAGATCACAAAACAACATAAGGATGCCCACTCTTGCCACATCCAGTTAACATAGTACTAAAAGTCCTAGCCAGGATAATTAGGCAATAACAATAATAATAAATGAAAGAAAGAAATAGAAAAGGAAGAGGCAAAATTATCTTTGTTTGTAGATGTCATAATTTTATATGTAGAAAACCCTAAAGATCACACCCCCAAAAAAAAGACCAAAAAAAAAAAAAAAAAACTGTTAGAACTAGAAAACTAGTTCAGTAAAGTTGCAGAGTTGCAGGATGCAGACCAACATATAAAAACCAGTTGTATTTCTAGACACTAAAAATGAACTATCTGGAAAGGAAATTAGGAAAATAATTCCATTTATAATAGCATCTAAAAAATAAAATACTTAGGAATAAACAACCAAAAAGGTAATAAGACTTACATACTGAAAACTACAACATATTGATAAAAGAAATTAATGGAGACACAAATAAATGGGAAGGCATCTTGTATCCATGAACGGGAAGAATTTATATTATTAAAATATCCATACCACCCAAAGCAGTCTCCAGATTTGATGAAATCACTATCAAAAATTTCAGTAGCATTATTCACAGAAATAGAAAAACATATCTTAAAATTAATATGGAACCACAAAAATTCCCAAATAACCAGAGTAAATGTGAGCATGAATCAAAGTTGAAGGTGTCACAGTTTCACATTTTGAAATATTACAAGTCTGTGGTAATCAAAACTATATGATACTGGCATAAAAACAGACACACAGACCAATTGAACAGAATGGCCCAGAAACAAACCCAGTCACATTTAGTCAACTAATCTATGATGGTGTTAAGAATACACAATGAGGAAAGAAGAGTCTCCTCCATAAATAATGTTGGAAAACCAGATACTCACATGCAAAAGAATGAAATTAGAGGCTTCCTTTACACCATACACAAAATAAGCTCAAAATGGATTAAAGATTTAAATGTAAGATGTGCAACTGTAAAACTCCTACAATAAAATCTAGGGAAGAAACCTCCTGACATTGAATTTGGCAATAACTTCTTAGATATGAGAACCAAAGCACAAGCTATATATAAAAGCAAAAATTACCAAGTGAGATAGCACTAAGAAGTGTCTGCACAGCAAAGAAAACAATCAACAGAGTGAAAAGATAACTTACGGAAGGGAGAAAATATTTGCCAACTATATCTGATGAAGGGTTAATACAAAAAATACATAAGAAATTCTTACAACTCAGTAGCAAATATAAAATAAAAACAACCCAATTAAAAAGTGGGTAAAAGACAAAACTAGACATTTTTCTAAAGAAGGCATACAGCTGGCCAAAGGGTATATAAACAGGTGCTCAACGTCACTAATTATCAGGCAAATGCAAATCAAAACCACAATAATTTGTGATCTCATATCTCATTAGGATACTGGGATTGCTATTATTTAGACAAGCAAAAGACAAGCATTGCTGAGGATGTGAAGAAATTGAGACCCTTGTACACTATTGGTGGTGATGTAAAATGGTTCAGCAACTCTGAAAAATAATGTGAAAGTTCCTCAAATAATTAAAACTATTGTATAATCCAGCAATCAAAGTTCCATATGTATATCGAAAAGAACTGAAATCAGTATCTCAAAGAGATAGCTACACTCTCATGTTCACTGCATTGTTCACAATAACCAAGAGATGGAAAAAACTTAAATGTTGATGAATAAGTGAATAAAGAAAATGTGGTATATGCATGCAATGCAATATTATTCAGCCTTTAAAAAGAGAAATTCTGGGGTAGCTGGCAACATGGCTGAATAGGAACAGCTCCGGTCTATAGCTCCCAGTGAGACCAATGCAGAAGATGGGTGATTTCTCTGTTTCCAACTGAGGTACCCAGCTCATCTCACTGGGACTGGTTAGACAGTGAGTGCCAACCAAGCAGGGTGAGCTGAAGCAGGGTGGGGTGTTGCCTTACCTGTGAAGCACAAGGGGTTGAGGAACTCCCTCCCCTAGCCAAGGGAAGCCATGAGAGACTGTGCCACGAGGGATGGTACATTCCAGCCCAAATACTACTCTTTTCCCATGATCTTCACATCCTGCATACCAGGAGATTCCCTCGGGTGCCTACATCACCAGGGCCCTTGGTTTCAATCACAAAATGGAGCTACCATTTGGGCAGACATTGAGCTAGCAGCAGGAGTATTTTTGCATACCCCAGTGGTGCCTGGAACACCAGCAAGACAGAACTGTTCACTTCCCTGGAAAGGGGGCTAAAGCCAGGGAGCCAAGTGGTCTAGCTCAACAGATCCCACCTTCATTGAGCCCAGCAAGCTAAGATCCACTGAGTTGAAATTCTCACTGCCAGCACAACAATCTGAAGTCAACCTGGGAGGCTCATGCTTGGCAGCAGGGAGCGGGGTCATCCATCATTACCGAGGCTTAAGTAGGCAGTTTTCCCCTCACAATGTAAACAAAGCTGCCAGGAAGTTCAAACTGGGCTGAACTCACCTCGGTGTGGCAAAGCCACTATAGCCAGACTGCCTCTCTAGATTCCTCCTCTCTGGGCAGGGTATCTCTGAAAGAAAGGCAGTAGCCCCAGTCAGGAGCTTATAGATAAAACTCCCATTGCCCTGAGGCAGAGCACCTCAAGGAAGGAGGAATTGTGGGCACAGCTTCAGTAGACTTAGATGTTCCTACCTGCCAGCTATGGAGAAAGTAGTGGAACTTCCAGCATAGCAGTCAAGCTCTTCTAAGGTACAGACTGCCTCCTCAAGTGGGTCCCTGATCCCCATGCCTCCTGACTGGGAGACATCTCCCAGGAGGGGCCCACAGACACCTCATACAAGGGAGCTCTGGTTGGCATTTGGCGGGTGCCCCTCTGGCACAAAGCTTCCAGAGGAAGGAGCAGGCAGCAATCTTTGCTGTTCTGCAGCCTCTGCTGCAAACAGGGTCTGGAGTGTACCTCCATCAAACTCCAGCAGACCTGTAAGAGGGGCCTGTTAGAAGGAAAACTAACAAACAAAAAGCAATAACATCAATATCAACATCAACATCAACAAAAAGCATGCCCAGGCAAAAACCCTATCCAAAGGTCACCAACATCAAAGATCAAAGAGAGATAAATCCATGAAGATGAGGAAAAACCAGCACAAAAAAGCTGAAAATTCCAAAAACAAGAAAGACCTTTCTCCTTCAAAGGATCACAACTCCTCACCAGCAAGGGAACAAAACTGGATGGAGAATGATTTTGATGAATAGACAGGAGTGGGCTTCAGAAGGTGGGTAATAACAAACTCCTCCAAGCTGAAGGAGCATGTTCTAACCCAATGCAAGGAAGCTAAGAATCTCCATAAAAGGTTACAGGAAGTGCTAATTTGAATAGTCAATTTAGAGAAGACATAAATGACCTGACGGAGCTGAAAGACACGGCACAAGAACTTAATGAAGCATACACAAGTATCAAGAGCCTAATACATCAAGTGGAAAAAAG
This sequence comes from Alouatta palliata, assembly GCA_004027835.1. Lineage (NCBI taxonomy): Eukaryota > Metazoa > Chordata > Mammalia > Primates > Atelidae > Alouatta > Alouatta palliata. The sequence goes on along the minus strand of PVKV010002642.1, from coordinate 24,905 downwards.
GATAGCAGAGATTGAAGATCAATTTAATGAAATAAAGCATGAAGACAAGAATGAACAAAGCCTCCAATTAATATAGAGCTATGTGAAAAGACCAAACCTACTTGGTGTTTGAGGTACCTATTCTGATGTAACTGAAAATAATGAAGAGAATGGAACTAAGTTGGGAAACACACTTTAGGATATTTTCCAGGAGAATTTAGCAAGACATGCCAACATTCAAATTCAGGAACTACAGAGGCCACCACAAAGATACTCCTTGAGAAAAGCAACCCTAAGATACATAATCATCAGATTCACCAAGGTTAAAATGAAAAAAAGAAAATGCTAAGGGCAGCCAGAGAGAAAGATCGGGTTACCCACAAACAGAAGCCCATCATACTAACAGTGGATCTCTCTGCAGAAACCCTACAAGGAAGAAGAGAGTGGAGGCCAATATTCGACATTCTTAAAGAGTTTTCAGTTTAGAATTTCATATCTAGGCAAACTAAGCTTCATAAGAGAAGGAGAAATAAAATCTTTTACAGACAAGCAAATGCTGAGAGATTTTGTCACCACCAGGCCTGTCTTACAAGAACTCATGAAGGAAGCACTAAATACTGAAAGGAAAAACCAGTAACAGCACTGCAAAAACATATCAAAATATAAAGACCGTCAATGCTATGAAGACACTGCATCAACTAATGTGCAAAATAACCAGTTACCATCATAATGACAGGATCAAATTCACACATAACAATATTAACCATAAATGTAAATGGGCTAAATGTCCCAATTAAAGGAAATAGACTGGCAAACTGGATAAAGAGTCAAGAGCCATTGGTGTGCTGTATTCAGCAGACACATCTCACATGCAGACACACACAAAGGCTCAAAATAAAAGGATAGAGGAATATTTACCAAGAAAATTGAAAGCTAACAAACAAAAAAAGCAGGGTTTGCAATCCTAATCTCTGATAAAACAGACTTTAAACCAATAAAGATTCAAAAAGGCTAAGAAGGGCATTACATAATGGTAAAGGGATCAATGCAACAAGAAGAGCTAACTATCCTAAATACATATGCACCCAATATAGGAGCAATCAGATTCGTAAAGCAAGTTCTTAGAGACCTACAAAGAGACTTAGACTCTCATACAATAAAACCGGCAGATTTTAACACCACACAGTCAATATTAGATCAAGCCAGATGCGGTGGCTCACACCTGTAATCCCAGCACTTTGGGAGGTCGAGTCAAGTGGATCACAAGGTCAGGAGTTCAAGACCAGACTAGCCAACATCTCTACTAAAAATACAAAAATTAGCTGGGTATGGTGGTGGGCACCTAAAATCCCAGCTAGTCAGGAGGCTGAGAGAGAGAATTGCTTGAACCCAGGAAGTGGAGGTTGCAGTTTCCAAGATTGTGCCACTGCACTCCAGCCTGGGCAACAAGAATCAAACACAATCTCAAAAAAATACATATTAGATCAATGCAACAGAAAATTAACAAGGATATTCAGGACTTGAACTCAGCTCTGGACCAAGTGGACCTAATAGACATCTACAGAACTCTCCACCTTAAATCAACAGAATATACATTCCTCTCAGCACCAATTGCACTTATTCTAAAGTTGACCACATAACTGGAAGTAAAACACTCCTCAGCAAATGCAAAAGAAAGGAAATCATAACCATCTCTCAGACCACAATGCAATCAAATTAGAACTCAGGATTAAGAAATTCACTCAAAACCACACAACTATATGGAAACTGAACAACTTACTCCTAAATGACTACTGTGTAAATAACGAAATTAAGGCAGAAATAAATAACTTCTTTGAAAGCAATGAGAACAAAGACACAATGTACCAGGATCTCTGGGATACAGCTAAGGCAGTGTTTAGAGGGAAATTTATAGCATTGAATGCCCACAGGAGAAAGCAGGAAAGATCTAAAATCGACACCCTAACATCACAACTAAAAGAACTGGAGAAGCAAGAGCAAGCAAATTCAAAAGCTAGCAGAAGACAAGAAATAACTAAGATCAGAGCTGAATTGAAGGAGACAGTGACACAAAAAAAAACCCTCTGAAGAAATCAATGAATATAGGAGCTGGTTTTCTGAAAATATTAACATAACAGGCAGACTGCTAAATAAAGAAGAAAACAGAGAAGAATCAAATGAGCCAAATAAAAAAATGATGAAGGGGAGAACACCACTGATCCCACAATAATACAAACTACCATCAGAGAATACCATAAACATCTCTACACAAATAAACTAGAAAATCTAGAGAAAAAAGATAAATTCCTAGACACATACACCCTCCCAAGACTAACCCAGAAAGAAATTGAATCCCTAAGTAGACCAATAACAAGTTCTGAAACTGAGGCAGTAATTAATAGTCTACCAACCAAAAAAAAGCCCAGGACCAGATAGATTAAAAAATTCTACCAAAGGTACAAACAGGAGCTGGTACCATTCCTTCTCAATCTATTCCAAACAATACCAAAAAAGGGACTTAGCCAGGCATAGTGACTCACACCTGTAATCCCAGCACTTGGGAGGCCAAGGTGGGTGAGGTCAGGGATTCAAGAACAGCCTGACCAAAATGGCAAAACTCTGTCTCTACTAAAAATACAAAAATTAGCTAGGTGTGGTGGTGGGCACATGTAATCCTAACTACTTAGGAGGCTGAGGCAGAAGAATCACTTGAACATGGAAGGCAGAAGTTGCAGTATGGTGAGATCATTGCACCACTGCACTCCAGCCAGGGCAACAGAGTGACTCCATCTCAAGAAAAAGAAAAAAAAAAAAGAAGAAAGAAAGGAAAGGAGGGACTCCTCCCCTCCCTAACTTATTTTATGAGGCCAGCATCATCCTAATACCGAAACCTGGCAGACACACAACAAAAAAAGAAAAATTCAGGCCAATATCCCTGATGAACATTGATGTGAAAATCCTCAATAAAATACTGACAAGGTGAATCCAGCAGCACATCAAAAAGCTTATTCATCATGATCAAGTTGGCTTCATCCCTGGAATGCAAGTCAGGTCCAACATACACAAATAAATAAACATATCCATCACATAAACAGAACCAATGACAAAAACCATGTGATTATCTCAATAGATGCAGAAAAGCCCTTTGATAAACTTCAACATCCCTTAATGCTAAAAATAATCAATAAACTAGGTACTGATGGAATGTATCTCAGAATAATAACTATGACAAACCCACAGCCAATATCATACTGAATGGGCAAGTACTGGAAGAACTCCCTGTGAAAACCGGCACAAGACAAGGATGCCCTCTTTCACAATTTCTATTCAATGTAGTATTGGAAGTTCTGGCAAGGGCAATCAGGCAAGAAAAAGAAATAAATCGTACTCGAATAGGAAGAGAAGAAGTATATCTAGAAAACCCCATTGTCTCAACCCAAAAACTTCTTAAGCTGATAAGCAGCTTCAGCAAAGTCTCAGGACATAAAATCGATGTGCAAAAATCATAAGCATTCCTACACACCAATAATAGACAAACAGAGAGGCAAATCATGAGTGAACTCCCATTCACAACTGCTACAAAGAGAATAAAATATCTAAGAAAAACAACTTACAAAGGATGTGAAGAACCTCTTCAAGAAAAACTACAAACCACTGTGCGAGAAAATAAGAGAGGACATAAACAAAGGAAAAACATTCCATGCTCATAAATAAGAAGAATCAATATCACGAAAATGACCATATGCCTATAGTAATTTAGAGTCAATGCTATTCCCATCAAGCTACCATTGACTTTCTTCACAGAATTAGAAAAAAACTACTTTAAATTTCATATGGAACCAAAAAAGAGCCCACATAGGCAAGGCAATCCTAAGCAAAAAGAACAAAGCAGGAGGCTTTATGCTATCTGACTTCAAACTATACTACAAGGCTATAGTAACCAAAACAGCATGGTACTGGTACCAAAACACATATATAGACCAATGGAACAGAAAAAATGCGTCAGAAATAACATCACACACCTACAACCATCTGGTCTTTGACAAACCTGACAAAAACAAGCAATGGGGAAAGTATTCCCTATTGAATAAATGGTGTTGGAAAAACTGGCTAGCCATATGCAGAACACTGAAACTGGACCCCTTCCTTATACCTTATAAAAAAAATTAACTCAACGTAGATTAAGGACTTAAATGTAAGACCTAAAACCATAAAAATCCTAGAAGAAAACCTAGGCAATACCATTCAGGACACAGACATGGGCAGTGACTTCATGACTAAAACACCAAAAGCAATTACAACAAAAGCCAAAATTGACAAATGGGATCTAATTAAACTTAACAGCTTCTGCACAGCAAAAGAAACTATCATCAGTGTGAACAGGCAACTTACAGAATGGGAGAAAATTTTTGCAATCTATCCATCTGACAAAAGGCTAATATCCAGAATCTATAAGGAACTTAAACAAATTTACAAGAAAAAAAAACTCCATCAAAAAGTGAGCAAAGGATATGAACAGACATTTCTCAAAAGAAGACATTTATGCAGCTAACAAACATATGAAAAAAAGCTAATCATCACTGGTCATTAGAGAAATGCAAATCAAAACCACAAAGACATACCATCTCATGCCAGTTAATATGGCAATCAAAAAAGTCAGGAAACAACAGACGCTGAAGAGAATGTGGAGAAATAGGAATGCTTTTACACTGTTGGAGGAAGTGTAAATTAGTTCAACCATTGTGGAAGACAGTGTGGTGATTCTTCTAGGATCTAGAACCAGAAGTACCATCTGACCTAGCAATCCCATCACTGGGTATAAACCCCCAAAATTATAAATCATTCTACTATAAAGGCAATGGCAAACATATGTTTATTGTAACACTGTTCTCAATAGCAAAGACTTGGAATCAGCCCAAATGCCCATCAATGACACACTAAATAAAGAAAATGTGGCACATATACACCATGGAATACTATATAGCCATAAAAAAGAATGAGTTCATGTCCTTTGCAGGGACATGGATGAAGCTGGAAACCATCATTTTCAGCAAACTAACACAGGAACAGAAAACCAAACATTGTATATTCTCACTCATAAGTGGGAGTTGAACAATGAGAATGCATGGACACAGGGAGGGGATCATCACACACCAGGGCCTGTCAGGGGGTGGGGGACAAGGGGAGGGGTAGCATTAAGAGGAATACCTAATATAGATGATGGGTTGATGGGTGCAGTAAATCACCATGGCACATGTACACCTATGTAACAAACCTGCCCATTCTGCACATATGTCCAAGAACTTAAAGTACAATAAAAAAACAAAATAATAAAAAATGAAATTCTGCCACACATGACAATATTGATGAACGTGGAGGACATTATGTTAAGTGAAATAAGCCAATCACAGCAAGAGAAATACTGCATAATTCCACTTAAATAAGGTATCTAGGATAGTCATAGACATGGAAGCAGAGAGTAGAATGGTGGTTTTCAGGGCTGAAAGGAGAGAGGAATGGGCAGTTGCTGTTCAATCAGTATAAAAATTCAGTTGTATAAGATGAATGAATCCTAGGGATCTGCTACACTACACAAGACTATGCCTATAATTAACAACACCATATTTTTAGATTTTAAAATTTGTTGAGGGTGGATCTCATGTTAAGTGTTCTTACTACAATTGAGAAAAAGAAAGAAATAAAGAGAGAGAGACTGAGAGAGAAGAAGGAAAAGAAAGAAAAAGGAAAGGAAAGAAGGAAAGGAAAAGAAAGGAAAGGAAGAAAAGAAAAAGGAAGCAAGGAAGGAAGGAAAGTTGGTTGGTTGAAAGGAAGGGAGGAAGGGGAGAAAAGACTGATTCATCTTAGGTTTCTTTCATCTCCTAAATCTAAATCTTGAGGTGACTCTTATAAAAGTTATTTTTACTACCTGTGAAATTTGCATTATTCAAAGCCTCATCAACTTACAGTCAGACTATTGAAACAGCTTTCTAACTACTTTTCACCACTTCTTATCTCAACCCTTCTCAAAAGGTATCAAAAGTGTCAGCAATTTGTAAGTCCCATCGTGTCTCTCACCCGGAGTTAAGATTTTTACTGATTCCTTATTTCCATAAAGTTCAAATTCTCTAATATGTAATGTTAGATCTCATATAATTTGTCTATATATCCAACTCCCACCACTTCATAACTCTTAGTTATGCAATGGCAAAAATACACAGATCCCTAAATATTTCATGATCTGTTACTTTCACATGACCTTTCCTGTCACATTCACTGGAATGCCTAGAAGTTCATATTCATTTTCAAAAGTCAGCATAACCATTACCACCTGAAAGAAGCTTCTTTTCTCCTCTTCCTTTCCCTGAAGACAGAATTAGTCACTCCTTTTCTGTGCTGCATGTATATTTTAGACATAATTCTATCATTGTGATAAGTAGATTATGTGCTAATTGTTTACATATCTATGTTTATTACTCCTGTGTGACATTAAAGTCAAGTGTATTGGAATTATTCCTTTCTTATTCACCCATGTCAAGTACTATAAACTGTGACCATTAACAAATCTGTACTGAATGAATCAATGCCTACTTTCATGCAAGCATGATAAATCAACTGATGAATGCCTTTGCAGCTTCAAGTTATCCAACTTACTTGAGTTCTTCCCTGTAACTGGCAATTGTCTTGATTCTCCTTTGGTATATTCTTAGTCTTCATTTAGTAACTGGGTATCATCAGAAAGGTAATTATTTTCTTCATATAGGAAAATAAAACTTAGATTATTCCCATATCATAACTGCAGGACTTAATATTGACTCTACATTAGAATCATTTTGGGAAGCCTTTCAAAGAACATTCCAATATCTAAATCCTTACCCCAGAGATACAATTTATCTTGATTGGGACTCAGGAATTACATTGTAAAATATTCCCAATGATTATAATACACAGTCAAGGAAGAGATCCACCATTCATAGATTTTAGAGACATTATTGGAAACTTGAAGTACAAAGCATTGGATAAACAACCCTTCTCAGATATGATGTAACAGGAGGTTTGAACAGAGAAAAATAATGCCAAAATGTAAACACATATAAGCAGACATATCTGTGTGCAAGAAGAGCAACGCCTTTTCAAGTCTCATCTCTTCTGTCTTCTAATTTTCTCTGAATAGTCTTCACTATTTATCCTTTAGTGATCCCGTTGGTAAGCCAGCCAGGTGGAAAAATGGAAATCCTATCTATTCTGGCACATTTTCTCCTGACAGCTGGTAGAGAGCAATTTGGTTCTGACCTGAAGGAACGCAAGTGGTAAACTAATCACTGGTGTGAAGAGTTCCCAGCCACTGCCTAATAGAGCTCCCTTGCAGTGGACAGTGGTATTATACAATTAATCCAAATAATCTATTTTCTATAAGCATGAGAATCTATGAGCATCATGGTAAAATAGTGCATTTTCATCCATATATGTTATTCTCAAACTCCTCCTAATTTTCTGTCACCTACATCTGTAAGGGAAGCCAGTAATAAACTGAAAATTAAATGGGTCTATAATATCATCTTCTTTCTCTGCTTTTATGAAGCAGTGAAGAAAACAGTTTAAAAAAGCAAATAAGAGAGTAAAAAGCAAAAAAGAGAGCAATATTCTAATTCTAATGTAACCATGATGGGGAGGAGGGAGGAGAAAAAGAGAAAGGGTTGGAGAGGGATGGATAGGGAGGGAAATGAAAGATTTTGTATCAGATTATAGCCTATGTAGAAATACATGTAGACATCTTTACAACTAAGAAGTTTAAGCCAATTTGAATAAAATAACTTTTATAAGGTCTTAGGAGGAAATTTTACAACTGGGAAAATGATAGAGGTTTTGAAAATACACATTTGAAACTCTGTGCTTCAGTATCAGTGATTATTTTACCAAAATTGCAGCTACAGAGTATATGTCTGTATGTGTCCCAAAAAGTCTTAAATCTGAGAAGAACTTACAGACTTACTGAATTATAAATTACAATTGAGATTACAAATATTCTGAGAGGAAAAAATGGGGGGAAGGGATTTCAGTGATAAATTATTTTTAATGATGAAGTGTTGTACTATAATGGACTAACCAGCCTATGATATCCGTTTCCAAATGTATACAATATTTTTACAACACATGTTTATTAAGCACCTGCAGTATGACAGGTACTATTCAAGGTGTTAGGGACATAGGGATGAGCAAAGCAGATATCGTCCCTTTTCCTGTAAAATTTACATTCTGGTTTGGGAAGGGAATGAGAGCCAACAAATGAATAATTTTGGATTCTAATAAATGTCATTAAAAATTTGAAAAAAAAAATAAATGTTACCTGATAATTTTATTTATGGTAAACAAAAGTTTTCCAGGATAGGCAACTTTAGGTATATGGAGACATTTTATTTTATTTTATTTTATTTTTAAATATATTTTATTGCACTTTAGGTTCTGGGGTACATGCGTAGAACATGCAGGATTGTTGCATAGGTGCATACATGGCAAGGTGGTTTGCTGCCTCTATCCCCCTGCCACCTATATCGGGCATTTCTCACCCTGTTATCCCTCCCCAACTCCCTACCCCACACTGTCCCTCCCCTAGTTCCCCCCAACAGACCTCAGTGTGTGACGTTCCCCTCCCTGTGTCCATGTGTTCTCATTGTTCAACACCTGCCTATGAGTGAGGCCATGTGGTGTTTGATTTTCTGTTCTTGTGTCAGTTTGCTGAGAATGATGGTTTCCAGATGCATCCATGTCACTACAAAGGATACCAACTCACCTTTTTTTATAGCTGCATAGTATTCTATGGTGTATATGTGCCACATTTTCCCTGTCCAGTCTATCATCATTGGGCATTTGGGTTAGTTCCAGGTCTTTGCTATTGTAAACTGTGCCACAATGAACATACATGTGCATGTGTCTTTATAATAGAATGATTTATAATCCACTGGATATATACCCAGTAATGGGATTGCTGGGTCAGATGGAATTTCTATTTCTAGGTCCTTGAGGAATCGCCATACTGTCTTCCACGATGGTTGAACAAATTTACACTCCCACCAACAGTGCAAAAGTGTTCCTATTTTTCCATATCCTCTCCAGCATCTGTTGTCTACTATATGGAGACATTTTAACAGTGGGTAGCTAGCAAGACACTGAGTGCTGAATCAGGAATGGTTTATGGGTTATTTTATCTGTAATGTAAGCATATAACTTTCTATTTCTGGTTGCTGGTATGTGTTTATTTTTTCCTCCAAGCAACACACACTCAAACACATACAGTCACAGAATGCTACAGTTTCCTTTTGGGGGACAGCACAGTTTTATAGCTTCCATTTATTAAACAGAAAATATACGTACAGACACATTCAGATATCTCTAGAGATGGGTTACTTTGCATGATTCATAATCTGTAGAGAGACAAGTCTCCTGAAAGAGCTTCCTTAAAATAACCTGTTGACACACTGAAAATTGCTATTGTTGATACAGTAAATATGGTTGTCCTAACGTGAGTGAATGGGAACATTTTCCACTTGTCATTATGAAAATCCAACATCTGTAGCTATTAACAAAAATCAAGGTTGGATTTTTTTTAACACAGAATTTTTTTTTTAAACCTAAGCAACGTTAAGTCATACATGAGGTTTTATGTAGCTACAGGCATGTTGGGAAGAGGAAGAAGGAAAGAATGTTAATATTATAAAGGGGTTGCTATGGAGACGTAGTCATCTTGTATTTCCTCTAGGTGTTTTGAAAATGCATGTACATTTTCAGAGAGATTAAAGAAACAATTTGGTTAGTACGTAGGATTTTCTTTCAGTCTCTTTTCTTCCAGTCATGTGGAAAATAATGATGAAGAAAATATCTATCACCTACGCTCACAAAATTCCATACCTACTCTTCTCCTCAGTCTCCTAAAGAGGAATTACACCAGTTTTGAAACATGTATGATTTATAGATATGGAAAATGCCCTAACAACAGCCGGGTCAGAACTGGTTTATTATTAAAATACTTTGTAAAATTCAGGTATGCAAGATAAAACAAGCTTTGATAGTTCACAGCCTCTCCATCACCCTTGCAGTAAGGAAAAATAATGTTTGCTTGTTTTCCTCAAATTACGAGCAGTAACGCCCACCACATAGCAAAGAAACAGAACAGGGACAGATTAGTAGAACAGCAAGGAATGAAAAAAAACTGTGAAAAGAACTCCAGATGGAGTGCTCCAGATGGCAAAGCAGTTGAAATATAGCCCTAGGAGTGGCATGACTTTACCTATAGCTGTAACCCTCAGAGTTTGCTAAAATATGAAAAGCTCAACAAACAGATTAGAGACCTGAGGTGCAGTGAGGTATTTCTGCTTACCATTTCCTACAAGAAAACGATATAGGTGAGGCAACTATAGGGCAGTTGAGATGAAAGAACTGTGAGTGCTAATCCCAGGACTCCCACAAGACAATTTTGGGACCCTGGCATGCAGGAAAAATGTATGTAAAACATACTTGTTTTTCTTAATAGACTCAACCCTTGAGATCACTAGCAAGGAGAACAGTAGTAGGCATTTCATAAACACTGGTCCTGATAATGGCTGTTAGGGGAGACCCCTAACGATAGGCCATTTAAAAGCAAAGTGATGCATAAATGCTGGACACTAGCAGAGTCTACCTCTGAAAAGGGAGTAAACAGTGTCCTTCATGGGAGCTATGGAATAAGGAATAAGATTATTACATGTGGTTTGTAGCTAGCCAAAGAAATGGAAAATAAAAATTTTCCTATCAATTTCATAACTATCACGTACGTACATAAAGGCAGACTTTTTTCAATGCACATAGATAACCATGCAGACAATATACTGAAAATGCCCTTTTATGAAAATTGTTCAATTTTATCTGCTATTATAAACGGTAGTCATCACTTTTATCTGTTGAATATCTCAGGAGTGAGGTACAAAAATAGGATACAAGGGACATACAAAAATGGAAAAGAGAAGTGAATTTTAAACAGATCTATACCATTGCCTTCACAGACCACAATTTTTTTAACAGCTTTATTGAGATATAATTAACATACTATACAATTAACTCATTTGACGTGTAAAATTCAAACATTTTTAGTATAGTCATAGGATTGTATAACCATCACCACAAAATCTGACCCTAAAACATTTTCTTTCTCCGTAGCCTCTTGCCCTCTAGTTATCACTCCACATTTGCCCACCGTTACTCCCAGTGCTAGGCAGTGATTAATCTTATTTCTATCAATAAAGCTGCATATTCTGGACATATCCTTAAATGAAATAATATAATATGTAGTCTTTTGTAACTACCTTATCTTGCTTAGCATAATATTTTCAAAATTCATCCATGTTTAGCATACATCAGTACTTCTCCTCTGTATAGGCCAATTACAGCCTATTTTATGGATTTAACACACTTTATCCAATCATCAGTTGATAGACACATGAGTCATTTACACTTTTTGGATATTATGAATAATGCTATTATGAACACTTACATACAAGGTTTATCTGAATCTGTGTTTTCATTCTCTTGGATATACATAGCTGAGTAGAATTTCTAGGTCATACGGTATCTGTTTAACAGGTAAAGAAACTGCTGAAATGTTTCCCAAAGCAGCTGCATTTACCTTCCCATCATCAAAGTATGAGAGTTTCAATTTTCCAACATCCTCACCAACGCTTCTCATTATCTTTCTATTTGATTTTTCTTTCCTTTCAGCATTTTGGTTATGACTTGCAATGCCTTGACCTCCATTGTTTTTGAGAAGTTAATTCTTCATGTTATTGGGCTTCCCTTGTACTTGATGAGTTATTTTTCTCTTGCTGCTTTCAAGATTTGCATCTATCTTTTGACATTTTGACAATAATGTGTCTGATTGTCTATTGCTTTCTGTCTGTCCTACTCAAGATTTTTCTGAGCTTCTTGGAAGTGCAAATTATGTTTTTCTTCATATTTAGAGAATTTCCAGCCATAGCTTTTTTGATATTTTTTTCTAACCTTTCCCTCTTACCTGTGGCATACTCATTACACATATTTTGTGTATGTGTGTGTGTGTGCCTAATAATGCCCTACATTTCTTCAATTTTTAAAAAATTATTTGTCTTCTCTGTTCTTCAGATTGCCTAATTTCTATTGATCTATCTTCAGTTTGCTGATTCTTTCCTCCGCCAGTTAAAATTTTTCATTTGGGTTTTTTTTTTTAACTCTTCAACTCCAAAATTCAATTTGCTTCTTTTAAGTATTTTTCTCTTTATTGATATTCTCTGCTTAATAAGGCATAATCATTAGACCTTACTTTAATTTTTTAAGCATGATTTCTTTTAGACTTTGAAGATTTATAACAGCTTTTTTGAAGTCTTTGTTTGCTAAATTCACCATCCTACCATCAGGACAGCTTCAAAGGCAGTTTTTATTGCCTGCTGCTTTTTCCTGTGTTTGGGTTACATTTTCCTGTTTCTTTGCATATCTGATATTTTTTTTAATTCAAAGCTAGACATTTTAAGTATATTTTTAGCAAACCTGGATACTGATAATCTAATGTGGGTGGGGGGGTGTTCTTGTTTGCTGGGTCATTTCCTTATTTTATTAATTACTTAAACTAATTCTACAAATTATAATTCTCTCCAACTGCACAGCCTCTGCTGTCCCTGCACAGATTTCTTTCCCTTGTTTTAGCTCTTGGCCTCATTTCCTAGGGGTCATCCTTGGGTTGGTGTAAGCTACTTACGCATCAAGGGTTGTGTGGCCTAGAGGCTGCTATCAGACTTCAGGGAGTTTTTATTGTGTTGCCCTGTGTTTTCCCACAGACAAGTAGCTTGAAAGTTATCCTTCCAAACATTCTCAAGAAAGGTGTATCTTTGGGCTAGTCACACAGATTGCCTGGAATTAGTGTGGTTCTATTTTTGTATTCATCCTCCTAGGAGTAGCTCTCAGGTCAGAGCATGCTGTCGTTTGATTTGTGTTTGATCAGAGGCTGTGCTTAAGCCCCTATGGCAATGAGGGCTCTGCCTTGTGTTGATCGGCCTGTGCACTTTGTGGGGATGAGCAGTCTGTCCATATCCTGCTCTGACCGTTTCTGAAGCACATGTGTACAGGCTTCCTGCCCCCAGGAATTGACTATGATCCCAAGAGGGCTATCTTGGTTATCTCTTTCTCTGTCACTCTCTATTAAACCCTTGGTTGCTCTGCCATTTTGCATATTTCATAGAGCTACAAGCCTTTTTAAATTGCTTTCCACCAAGATCTCCATAACTTTTTTAAACGGCCTTAGTCATAGGATTCTCTATGCTCTGTTCCAAGTAAGGCAGTTTCCTGAGTAAGCGATGTAGAGTTCCTTGTCTTTATGGCCTGCCGTTCTTCCTGGGTGGAACCCTTGTACCATTGCACCAGCGTTGGGGTGGGGACACACTTTTTCAAGAGTACATTCTGCTCTATGAGTTGTGACGAGGGGAAGGTCAGGGTGACTGTCACTATTTTCTTAGCTTGCCCCACTGATATGGAACTTTCACCCTGTAAGTATGTCAGGGGAAGGGTGATGGGGTCCCAGTAGTTTCAGCTTGTTGCATTTGGAGTTGAGTTTCATCTTTATGCGTAGGTACTGGGTAGGGAAAGGAAGATCTATTTTTCTGAGCCATATCTGCTTGGAAGAGAGCTTCTGCAAAAGTGGACGAGGATGATGGTGAGATGTAGAAACCATGGCCCAAGACTGGCAGGCTGGAGGAGAAGAAGCCCCTCTCTTCTTGGTTCCAGCTGCCCAGACAAGAGCACCTGGGGAAGAGCTTCTGTAACGTGGAGCTAGGGGTGGAAGTTAAAGGGACACGACCTTGTGGCTCAAATGCCACAGCCTCTCACTGTTTCATTTATTTACTCTATGGTTTTAAGATAATTTTCAGGGACTTCAAATGATTCTTGTTTTGCTAGGGAGGGAGTTCATCAAGCACCTTATGCTGCCATCCTGGAATTTCCATGTCCTTCACATTCCATAGCTTGATATTTAGCCAAGAAGCATAAGTAGATGATTCTGAATGACATCCCCCTTCCAGATTTCTTTTCCTTCTTTACAAGATAAGGAGTACGAAATGAGAAGAAAGGCAGAAAAAGTATCCTAGTGAAATATGTTTTAATATGCTGATAACATCCATGACCACATACACTTTACAAATAGTACTGATATATTCTGAGCCAGATACAGGAATCAATACTATTTCAGAATCAGGCTTTGTCTATGGAGGCCGCCTCCAACTTTTGAACTCCTAAAACTACTTAGGCAGCAATGGCATTTATGCTTTTCCCCTAAGACGGTTTATTTTTTTAAATCTAAGATTATTTCAATTTGATAAACACTTTCAAGAATGATAAAGCAAGTTTAGCTCTTTTTTTTTTCTTTTATTTTCCTCTTCAAGAGACTCCATTGAAAAGATACTAAATGCCAACTCTGGTGATAGGCATCTTCAGCTGGAATCAATATTCACAAATATTAAGGATATTTGCTGACTGTTCACTAAAACAGCAGGTTATATTTCTGGCAGAATTAAAATGTTTAAAATTGCCTGAAGGAGTTAAGCAGGTCTAAGGTGCTGCAGTTTGTTTACTCATTAAATTGTGTTTGCTGCCAAGCCTGGTAACTCAACCTTTATACTGACGGAGCACTGTACATTTCACAAGGAGTTTGGCTACTTGTTATTTGAAGAAGAAAGTCATTCTAAAAACAATACAATGTGGTTAGAAATGGTACAAATGAAATTTCACAGCAAAAGAAAAATCCAAGATTGGTTATTTAATGTACAAGATAATTAAACTCTTAATTGATAGTTCAAATACAGCAATGCAACCTAATGTTATACCAAATATTATTCCAACTATGCAAAAATTAGTTACAAACAGCATGGTTATCAAGAACCACCTCCAAATAATATAGGAATGCTGAAATGTCCCATCTCTTATTCTACCAAATACCCCTAAAAACTTTTGAATTTAATATTCATTGCCAAAACTCTGTTTATATATATATATATATATATATAT
>PVKV010002641.1:52259-163415 GCA_004027835.1 Alouatta palliata | reverse complement strand
TGGAGACAACAGATGCTGGAGAGGATGTGGAGAAATAGGAATGCTTTTACACTGTTGGTGGGAGTGCAAATTAGTTCAACCATTGTGGAAGACAGTGTGGCAATTCCTCAAGGATCTAGAAATAGAAATACCATTTGACCCTGCAATCCCATTACTGGGTATATACCCAAATGATTATAAATGATTCTATTATAAAGACACATGCACACCTATGTTCATTGCAGCACTGTTTACAATAGCAAAGACCTGGAACCAACCCAAATGCCCATAATGATAGACTGGATAAAGAAAATGTGGCACATATACACCATAGAATACTATGCAGCCATATAAAAGGATGAGTTCATGTCCTTTGTAGGGACGTGGATGAATCTGGAATCCATCATTCTCAGCAAACACAAAAACAGAAAACCAAACACTGCATGTTCTCACTCTTAGATGGGTATTGAACAATGAGAACACAGGGACACAGGGAGGGGAACATCACACACTGGGGTCTGTTGGGGGTGGGGGACTAGGGGAGGGATAGCGGGGGGTGGGGAGGTTGGGGAGGGATAACATTGGGAGAAATGCCTGATGTAGATGATGGGGGAAACGGAGACAGCAAGTCACCATGGCATGTGTGTACCTAAGCAACAATCCTGCAAGATCTGCACACATACTCCAGAACATAAAGTAGTTAACACATACACTTTGAGAAATGTTATCACATTTCCAAGCATCCTCTCTCATCGTTGAAAAATCTCTGCTTGTGTAATTCATAACTGAAATGATTAATGCCCTGGAATTTACTGACTTATGGAAAGAGCTTTTTCATAACTCTCACAACTTTTGTTAATTAATTCTAACACTTTCATCTTTAGACATACGAGCTGCTTTTAGCTTGCAACTATCTGTAAATACATTGCTTCATGTGATTTTTATTAATTTTAAATAAATTGCTTCATATGATTTTGTGTTAGTTTGCCTAAGACCAAGACGCTAGACTTTTAAATCTCCATGATGAGTTTTTATGCAAATGAGGGCTTTGCTACACTGATTGAAGATGAGGTAACTTTGCTTTCCCCACTGGCTGTTCCACATCCAAATTTTCCATGAAGATTCCATATCAGTGCTTTGTGATTTCTGTCACAATCATAGCAACATAAAATTTCCAGAATTTTAAAGAGTTGGGTGGTGACCTTTATTCCAACCTCCCACTCAGAACATACCACATTCATTTACCAAAAAATATTGTCTGTGTATAACAGCGTTCATTAAAGATTGATTGATTGAGGAAAGACAGAAACACCTTCCATCAACCACTGGGTTTATCTCACTGCCCTGACAATAAACATGAAGAAAAATACATTTTATAATATAGAAATCACTTGAGGTCAGGAGTTTGAGACCAGTCTGGCCAACATGGTGAAACCCCATCTCTATTAAAAATACAAAAATTAGCCAGGCATGGTGGTGGGCGCCTGCAATCCCAGCTACCCAGGAGGCTGAGGCAGGAGAACTCAGGAGGCAGAGGTTACAGTGAGCTGAGATCGAGCCATTGCACTCCAAGCTGGGCAACAGCTCGAGATTCCATCTCAAAAAAAAAAAAGAGAGAGAGAGAAATCATGGATTATTTTTTCCCATGACTGCAAAAGAAACTGCAAAAGAAGCCGGGCGCGGTGGCTCACGTCTGTAATCCCAGCACTTTGGGAGGCCAAGGCGGGCGGATCACGAGGTCAAGAGATCGAGACCATCCTGGCCAACATGGTGAAACCCTGTCTCTACTAAAAATACAAAAAAATTAGCTGGGTGTGGTGGCACACGCCTGTAGTCCCAGCTACTCGGGAGGCTGAGGCAGGAGAATTGCTTGAACCCAAGAGGCAGAGGTTGCAGTGAGCCAAGTTCGCACCACTGTACTCCAGCCTGGCGCCTGGTGACGGAGTGAGACTCTGTCTCAAAAAATAAAAAAGAAAGAAAGAAACTGCAAAAGGAGCAAGACACAGCCACTGCAGAGGTTTACAAGAACCTGGAAAAACTTACAAGTTTGCTATTTCACATTAAATCCACCCACAAAACTCTGTTATGTCAGTGCCTCCATTTCTCTTTAACTCTCTTGGGCAGGGGAGAGGTCATACACTTTCACAAGATAAGGGGAAAAAGTTAGATATCATTAACTATTTCAAATTCCAAGACAGGCTTTAACAAATTTAGATTTTTGTTTTCTTAGAATCAATCAGATTCAAGAAAAAAAATAGAACAATGTCATTTATTTTCATATTATTTTCCTAAATTTTATTCTTAAATACTTCAAATATTTAATATATAGGATACAGAAATTAAGGATCTGCCTCTTTCTATTACTTCTCTAGAAATCCCTAAAATTGGTTTCAAATAGCTTCATCTGAAAATAAGTAATATTTATCACATCATTCCAAAGGACTTTGTATTACAAGCATTGTGCCTATAAAAATGTATTTTCCTTTGTGCAGAAATTCCATAAAGGAAAATACAAGTTTCACTGGGCTGATATCATGTAAATATTATCGCATTTATCCCTCCAATATGAAATAAATATCTAAAGGCATTTTCTGTGCCTTTTAATAAAAAGATAGTCTATTGAGTTTAATAGACAGCCTATTGAGTTTAATTACAGATGTTATTAAAAATATTTAAAACAATTATATCAGAGATGAAACGTCCAATCAACTATAAGAGGAATTACTAGTTGATGATTCCCTTACCATTCTCTCTGTTGGGCTTTGTAGGGTTGAAGCTCTTCCATCCAGTGATACTCTGCCTCAAAATCTACTCTGTGGCAATTAGATACTGCTCATTGGAAAGAAAGAATTACAGGGAGAAATGTGACTCAGGTGGAGATTTTCTACCAACTTTGGATTCCTATCTTGGGAGGAGGTGGGTGGGTTCTTCTCTGGTAATAAGAAGGATGCAATGCAAAATCTAAATGACCATCTCACTGTTTACCTATACAAGGTCTGAAGTCTGGTGCAGGCAAAGAGTACAGTTGAATATAAAATCAAAGAACGGAATAAGAAATTTGAGCCTGGGGCTAATGATCAAGGAGAAAAACAGGACTGCAAGAAGTATTACCAGATAACTACAGAACTTAAAAACAAGGTAAGACATTTTGCTAGACAAAAGAACCACATTAAAAATGACAAAATTTTAGAAGATTGGCAACATCATATAAGTATACTCGTACTTTTGTCACTTCAGGCATATTAAGGAAGAAATTTAATAAGCAACAGAATATACTTCTTAGCTATTTTTTTTCCTAATTTGTTTACTTTTGTACAGTTCTTTTTATGGAAATAATTCTAGAAATGTTTCCAAAATACTTAAGAAAAAGTAAACTAAATTGCTTATAGTTCTTTTATTCCAAAAGCAGAGGGTATATGCATTTTCCATTAGAGAACCATATACATACAAAATTTATTTGAAAGACCTGAAATTGACATGGCCAAACACCAGCACACAGAGGTTCAGAATGCGAGTGTATCAAACACAACTTTTTGTGTCCTGAATTTCCAGCTTTCAGAGGCAGCCACTGACCATGCAACTTCATGCTACAGACCACCGGTGTAAAACTAGCAGCTGTGGACCTCAGACAACAGTATGATGTGGTTACCCTTAGCAACATGATGAAAAACATAAGCTGTGAAGATAAACACTAGGTGAAGCCAGGCTTCTTTTTATACTGAAATCACAGTTACAAAGGAATGTTTTTCTTCTTAGAAACAGATAGAATCCTAAACAATGGAAAAAATATTTTAGTTGAAAACCTCATGGAAGCTCATTATTTACAAGAATGCTGTGATGATTCATGTCCAAAGGAACACCACTTAGTTTATGTTTCATAAGTAAGAATTTCTAGTTAGGTCAAGTGAGGTTTCTGAAAAGCACCAGCATGTGTTTCTGAGGATTCTTTAATTTAACTCCTTACTTTATGTGTGTGTAGAAGGCCCTCAACACACAAGAGGCCAACAAGGTATAGTCACTGCGTTCTAAGAAATAAAAATGCTGAAAAGGTTCCTGCAGCATTTTATATGCAGTGCCATCTACAGCCAAAACTGTGGAAAGTTAACAGCAAATTATATTAACAAGTAAGGATCAGAAGGTTGGCATTTCCGTAATATTTTAATAAAATATTTTAAATGCAGCATAATATTAATAATACAAACCTAATGACCACTGAAAGCATTAGAAATGTTTTCCAGGTTTGAGATTGAACTGACCCTGCACTAGAGTGTCAAGACTGAAGTCGACAGTCTGCACCAAGTCCGGAATGACATGACTTTGCCCAAGATTATCTAAAATGCAGACTGAAACTCTGGCAGAGGAGTTCGCTCATCTCCAAAAGAACCAGAAAGAGGTAGGTGCCCATACACCAAATCGTTAACTCTCCTCTTTTAGACAGAGTTTCGCTCTTGTTGCCCAGGCTGGAGTGCAATGGTGCGATCTCAGCTCACTGCAACCTCCATCTCCCAGGTTCGAGCGAGTCTCCTGTCTCAGCTTCCTGAGTAGCTGGGATTACAGGTGCTCGCCACCACGCCCGGCTAATTTTTTGTATTTTTAGCAGAGACAGGGTTTCTCCATGTTGGTCAGGCTGATCTCAAACTCCCGACCTCAGGTGATCCGCCCACCTCGGCCTCCCAGAGTGCTGTGATTACAGACGTGAGCCACCGATTAGCTCCTCACGACGTGAGAATGCTCTGTGAGGCCACGGCCAAGTAGGATCACCAAGATGCTGAAATTAGATTTAACAATAAAGTGAACTAGAAACACAGCCAAGGTCAGGAAATCCAGGACGACTCTGCTTCACTGATAAATGACTCTGTTTTTATGATGGTATTTCAGAGAAGAGTGCTGCAACAGCAGCTTGCCGCTGCTGCATCCAGTTCTGCTAAGACTGAGAAGAACGTTCAGGAGCTGCCATTGCAGGCCCTGGAGATGGAACTACAGTCTACAGTAGACTTCGTACATAAAAATCTCTCCCTGGGTGAAAACGCCGGAAACCAATTGCCCACACAGACAACTGCACAATTGCACAAGGATTCACAGCACTGTTTCCAAAATGTGATATTCCCTAATAAAGGTTTGCTTTTTTTAAGGCTTTTAAGAAAAAGCCAAAATCTTAGACTTTTCCAATTAGTAATTTGGACACAAAAATTTCCATTTAATGTATGAAAAACACATGGAAGCAAAATTATGAACTGCACATGTTGAGCCCTATTTTGCAGACACGACAGCCACTGAATTCGCTGAGATACCGCCAACGTCAGCATGAGCGTGCTGTTAGGGAAATATTGGCCCTCGTTCAGAATGAGATCACTGTTTCTATCTCCAGGTAGGTGATTAGATAGGGCTCCTGGCTGAAAGCTTAAAAGAATTAATCTAGATAAAATTCCCGCATGTAGGTCAGCTAGGATTTCATTAAATATCAAGAAGTATATAGACTCCTTTTTAAGAAGATTTAATACATTTAAACTTGAATAACAGGTGGGGCACCGTGGCTCATGTCTGTAATCCCAGCACTTTGGGAGGCCAAGGCAGGCAGGTCACCTGAGGTCAGGCATTCGACACCAGCCTGGCCAACATGGTGAAACCCTGTCTTTACTAAAAATACAAAAATTAGCCGGACATGGTGATGATGCCTGTAATCCCAGCTACTCAGGAGGCTGAGGCATGAGAATTGCTTGAACCCAGGGGGTAGAGGTTGCAGTGAGCCAAGATGCACCAATGCACTCCAGCCTGGACAACAGAGTGAGACTCTGTCTCAATAAATAAATAAACAAATAAATGAACTTGAATAGCAATGTGTCACTTTTAAAGTAAATTTTTCACTCATACTTAAAAATAAGAGCATTCATGGTAAGAATTTATTAAGTGCCCAATGTTTCAGGAGCAGCGAAATAGGAATGAGGATAGCAGCAGCACCTTTATCTTCTGGGAATTACACTTTAGCCATAGGGAAACTTTGATTAAACTAATCATGCATTAGCAAGTTGCTGTATTTTTCATTGACCTGGTAGGCCTAAGCCTCAGTCTCAGGTTGTCTCAAAGCTCACCATGTAACCTTAGATAAGTCACTCACTCCTTTAAAAGTATCTATCTCTAGCCCTCATTTTTTTTCTGCAAAGCAAGGGAGTTGGTGATTACTAAGGTACCTATCTTCTAGCTCTAAAATCTATGACTCTGCAAATAGAAATTGTTTTAATTAAAAAAAAAATTCAAAGTGGCAGAATTAATGTTACAGCGAATTAAAATGAGATCAGATTCACCCTAATTCAAGCATTTTCCTGAAACATTGAAATGCGTAACATCCAAATGTCAGGTTTGAAGGCAGAGTCTCTCGATCTTGGCACTATAGACATTTTTGGTTGGGTAATTATTGGGGAGCTGTCCCGCAGGTTGTAGGACATTTATGGCCTGTACCTAGTAGAGTAGTAGGCCCCCTGGCCCTTATTATGTCAGCAAAAAAATGTCTCCAAATATTGCCTAATGGGAGTGGAGGGGAGGCACAAAATCCCCTGAGAATCACTGCTCTACCTTAAGAAAGCAGGATTTTCCTACATCCTAGGGATGCACTAGGTACAGAAGCCTGGGATACCCTCCTTCCCTTTAAATCAAAACCTCGCCCTCTTAAAACCTGGCATCTGCATGGAAGATTATCTCTATTTTACTTGAATGAGAAAAGGTTAGAATAGGAGACAGTAACATCTGTACAGTGTATATTCCCTTCCTGCAGAGTGAATAGGAAAACTTTCTGATGCTAATCTACCCAAATAATTCTTTATTTCATCTCTTCTCTTAGGCAAACTTCACTCCACTCTCAGAAAACCGCTCTCAAAGCCAAGTTGACAGAATCAAAGGCCAAGCACCAGCCTTGGGTAGAGATGAGTGCCTGGAGACCCAGCTCCTTCAAGGGCACCATGAGACCAAGGGCCAGAGCCAGGCTAAACGCAGCTACTGAAGGTCCAGGCATGGCTGGAGAATGAAGCTGGGACCAACCACCGCCTGCTCATGAATGGGAGGTAGAGATTTCCACCCAAGCAACTGAAACTTCCGCAATTACCAAGGGATAACCATGAAAACCATCACTGATAATACTCTCTCGGCACATTTTCTTGTCACTTCTCTGTTGTGGATTTGTCCCTCTTAATTGACTACTCGTTTTTTGAGCTAATTTGAGAGCTTTGGGTTTTATTCCCCTAGTTTTGACACTGACTTTCATCCATGTCACAGGTGTGAGATCTTTCTCCTTTCTGCCATTCTTTTCCTTCCCTTCCTCTCTCATCACGTTTTCCATTTTTCCTCCCACTCTTCATAGATTTTGAGTAGCTGATGTGTGTGTGCATGTGCATGTGCGTGTGTGTGCGTGTGTGTGTTGTGTACTGGGGCCATGATGTAAAATGATGCCTTTGTTCTTGTGGCTTGCAGTGGGAAAAGTTATGACCTTTGCTATAGAGGTTTCTTTATTTTTCCTTTCAGTTTTCACTTGAACTCAATTGTATGAAATGAACTGTGGTCCAGGCACTGTGGCTCATGCCTGTAATCCCAGCACATTGGGACGCTGAGGCGGGCGGATCACCTGAGGTCAGGAGCTCGAGACCAGCCTGGTCAACATGGTGAAATCCTGTCTCTACTAAAAATACAAAAATTAGCTGGGGGTGGTGACATGTGCCTATAATCCCACCTACTTGGGAGCCTGAGACGGGAGAATCACTTGAACCCTGGAGACAGAGGTTGTAGTGAGCAGAGATCACACCACTGCACTCCAGCCTGGGTAACAGAGAAAGACTCCATCCCCCCACAAAAAAAGAAATGGATTGCGAATCTGTTTGCTATAGTTCTTGATGTCACTTCCTTCTCTATGACTGAGAATTCATTGCCATTCCTAGAAGGATGCAAATCCTTCTTCATTTTTTGAGCTAATTTCACTATGATTTCACTATACACCACTTTCTCACCTGTATCATTGCAATGCCTCTTTACATAGGACTCGCTGTATTATAACAATGATAACAAAGGCAACTACCATTTATGGAGCACCTACTATGTAAACATAATTCCCACAGCAATTCTGTAGATGGGGAATGATCCCCATTGCACAGATAAGGAAACTGAAGGTCAGTGACATTAAATACTTCAACCACGATCACAAAGCTCATCTGGGGCAGAATGAGCCAAGATCAAACCCTTTGAGGTTCCAAAATTTCAAGTGATAATCTCATTCCGATTTCTCATCCTCTCAACACTTTATGAAGTGAGTATTATTATCCCCAGTTTACAGATAAGAACACTATAATTTTCCCGAGTTATACAGTAACTTGGGAAGAGTTGGGATTCAAACCCAGGCAGTCTGGTTTCAGTTTTTGTGCTTTTAATTACACGCACTACTAACTTTATTCCTTTACTCTTTTTTAGTGTTTCATTGAAAAATAATATACATACCAAAATCACATATATGATGAGTAAACAACTGGATGATTGGGAGGCCAAGGCGGGTGGATCACGAGGTCAAGAGATCGAGACCATCCTGGTAAACATGGTGAAACCCCGTCTCTACTAAAAATACAAAAATTAGCTGGGCATGGTGGCACGTGCCTGTAGTCCCAGCTACTCGGGAGGCTGAGGCAGGAGAATTGCTTGAACCCAGGAGGTGGAGGTTGCGGTGAGCCGAGATCGCGCCATTGCACTCCAGCCTGGGTAACAAGCGCGAAACTCCGTCTCCAAAAAAAAAAAAAAAAAACAACTGGATGAATTTTCACAAACTGAACACACTAGCGTAAATCAACTTCCAGCTCAAGAAATAGAACATTGTCAGAGACCTGAAAGCCCCCCTCATTTTCCCATCTAGACATTAACACCTCCTAAGGGCAACTGCTTTCCTAACCTCTAGCACCATACATACAGTTTTGCTTATTTTCAACCATATACAAATTGAATCATACAATATGTTCTTTTTTTTTTTTTTTTTTTTTTGAGCCAGAGTCTTGCTCTGTCACCTAAACTGGAATGCAGTGGTTCAGTCTCCACTCACTGTAACCTCCGCCTCCTGGGTTAAAGCAATTCTCCTGTCCTAGCCTCCCAAGTAGCTGGGATTACAGGCATGTGCTACCACACCCAGCTAATTTTTGTATTTTTAGTAGAGATGGGGTTTCACCATATTGGTCAGGCTGGTCTCGAACTCCTGACCTCAGGTGATCCACCTGCCTCAGCCTCCCAAAGTGCTGGGATTACAGGCTTGAGCCACTGCGCCTATCCCTGAATCATGCAGTATGTTCTTTTTCATGTCTGGCTTCTTTCCCTCAACATGCTGTGTTCGCGATTCATCCATGCTACTGATGTGGTTGTAGATCATGTGCCTTTAATAAACACCTACATTAGGTGTTAGAGATACAAAGATATGGTTCCTCTCTTGGAGAATTTAGTCTAGAAGAAGGAAAAATAGATGTAGCTAACATAAATTATTAACTCCAATTCTGATTGAGTTTTATCAAAATCACTCCATATTTGTGAAGCTTTAGAAAAGTAAAGACTAAAATCAATGAGATTTATATGCTTATCTTTCTCACTATTGAAAGTAGGTAAAAAAGTTAATAAGGGCTGGGTGTGGTGGCTCACACCTATAATCCCAGCACTTTGGGAGGCCGATGTGGGAGGATCACAAGGTCAAGAGATCAAGACCATCCCAGCCAACATGGTGAAATCCTGTCTCTATTAAAAATACAAAAATTCGGCCAGGTGTGGTGGCTCACGCCTGTAATCCAAGCACTTTGGAGGCCAAGGCGGGTGGATCACCTGAGGTCGGGAGTTCAAGACCAGCCTGACCAACATGGTGAAAGCCCGTCTTAAAAAAAAAAAAGAAAAAATACAAAAATTAGCTGGGTGTAGTGGCACGCGCCTGTAGTCCCAGCTACTCAGGAGGCTGAGGCAGGAGAATTGCTTGAACCCTGGAGGTGGAGGTTGCAGTGAGCTGAGATTTTGCCATTGCACTCTAGCCTAGTGACAGAGTGAGACTCCATCTCAAAAAAGAAAAGTTAATGAGTACCCAATAAGAGAGCTGTCTTACTTTTGATTAAAGAGAAATGCTTTATCAATTTACTTCATTTCCATCAGTATGTAATTGACATATCATTTTTTTTCACAGAACTAATGAAATGTTTTGGTATAAGACAATTGTTTAAGAACTGGTTGATGACATTGTTGTTTTATCACAAATAAGAGATGTTCACCAAAGACCAGTTTAAGGAACACCACACAAGTTAGCTGCAAAAACTAAGGCAAATAAAGCACCAAGAACCACTTAACCTTAGTCATGTATATTGCATAACCGATGCAAGGTATAGAGTCCAACTTTGCAAAAGCCATGAAGACAAAGGGATGTAGTTCAATAATACTCACCTTTTAACGATAGGAAAAATAAAAGCCAGCAGGATATTTAGGGAATATTTTTTGCTCATCTGCAATAGAGTCATGTGAATACACTCATCTATATTTTGGAATTTTTTTAATCTTTGTGGACTTAACAAAAATGAGTACACTTCTAATTCAGAAGGTCTAACCTTGCAGTTTTTAGCTCTGGTCTGAAGCAATCAATGTGGGCCCAGTGCTTGGCTAAACATCCCAGACAGTAAACAATAAGAGACAAATACTCCCTTCTAGAAGGTACGGCCCATCCGGATACGTGGGAGATACTCCTGAAATAATTGAATGGCATCAGAATATCACTAAAATGAACAGAACTAAAAGTAGTAAGTAGCACAGACGATAAGTGCCACAGGAACTCACAGATAATAATTCAGTATGGGCCAAAGGGGCCAGTTAAAAAAAACTCATGAAGCTATGAATTAAAGCTCCAATATTACAGCATTTTACGCCCACCAACAAGTGGAAATTAAAAAGACAATACCACGTATTAACATGAACGTGAAGCAGCTGGGGCTGGGTGCAGTGGCTCATGCCTGTAATGCCAACACTTTGGGAGGCCGAGGCAGGAGAGTCACTTAAGGTCAGAAGTTTGAGACCAACCTGGGCAACACAGTGATATCTCATCTCAACAAAAATCCAAAAATTAGCCAGGCCTGGTGGCATGTGCCTGTAGTCCCAGCTACTTGGCAGAGTAAGGAAAGAGGATCATTTGAGCCCAGGAGACTGAGGCAGCAGTGAGCCATGATTATACCACTGCACTTCAGCCTGAGCAACAGAGTAAGTCCCTGTTTCAAAGAAAGAAAAAGAAGCAACTGGAGTTCACATCTACAGATGGAAGCGTAAGTCAGCACAACCACTTTGGAAAACCGTTGACATTTTCTACCACAGCTGAAGAGGATACCCTGTGAAGCAGCAATTCCTCTCATTTATTCATTCATTCATTCAACAGATATTCATTGAGCACCTACTATATGCTATGTACCATTCTAAGCACAAGGTTCTAATCTAAGCCCTCCTAGGCCAGATTGTCCACATGTGCACCAGAAAGCATGTTCAAAATTTTACAGAAGCACCAATTATAATGGCAAGAAAAGCCTTAAAATATCCCAACTGTCCATCAACAGTATAGTGGATAGCATTCCTTTATAAGAAGAAAATTCAGTACACCAGAAGAAATTAATAACCTATAACATGCACAACAGGGCAGCAGGGATGAATTTCAGAAACATATTTTTAAAAGCAAGTTCCCCAAGAATGTATACAATATTATTCCATTTATATAAAGCTCAAAAACATGCACCACTACAAAATAATGTATTCTTCAGTGTTGCAAACAATATGAGATAAAACTAAAAAGAGACGCAAGTGAAATACAAACACAAAATTCAGGGAGCAGAAGGAGGATGGGGCACACAGACAACTCAATGGTACTGGTAAGAACCATGTCTTGTTTCCAAACTGAAGGCAGTTCATGGGTATTTATCATGTTCTTTTTCTTAATACCTTGTATATATTTTATGTAAATAGTCTTTTGTATCTACTTAATAATGCTTTTAAGTTCAATAAACTGACAAAGCTTCAATTCTGAAGGAAGGATATGAATAGGCAAAAATGAAGCTGATATGAATGAAGGAAAAGTAAGAGAATTGACCATCACATACATGGAACCAGGAAGCAGAATCTTGCAGAGTGAAGGCTTCACCTTGCAGAGAGACAGGGGTAAGACCAGATAAATGGAATCGGGCAAATCCTGAGGACTCGTAAGAGCTTCTCTGAGGGGTCAGACTCGTCTTAAGGTTCACAGAGAACTCTTGCAATCTTAGGCTCTGGGGTAATCTATCAAGGGTTGCAAAAGAAAATATACAAGTGTTGCCCAAGAAAATTAATATGTACCTGTCTACAAGATGAATTGGAGTGGCAGGGATGGAAACTAGAGATGAAGTCAGAAGGCTTCTGCAGCAATTTAACAATAAATTGAAATTTTTCTGGCCTGAAATAATCCCAGAAGAAGTGAAAAATCTGGGAGACAAGATTTGGCTTATTAGACTTAAAAGAGCTAAGATAGTGTGAGCAAAAATTCTAAAATTTCAAGGTGGAATAAAAGTTGGCAGGAAGAGCCGTGTTAGAAGGAAAGATGATATGGCAAGCTGTAGGTATACTGAGTTTGATGTAACAATTTTAATGAAAATGTATTATTCATAGCAAAATTTCTAACCATGTGACAAACAGAAATAGAAATATACAATTAAAAAATAAAAATAAAAACAGGCTGGGCACGGTGGCTCACACCTGTAATTCCAGTACTTTGGGAGGCCAAGGCAGGTGGATCACTTAAGGTCAGGAGTTCAAGACCAGCTTGGCCAACATGGCAAAACCCCATCTCTACTAAAAATACAAAAATTAGCCAGGCATGGTGGCACATGCCTGTAATCTCAGCTACTTGGGAGGCTGAGGCAGGAGAATCGCTTGAACCTGGGAGGCAGAGGTTGCAGTGAGCTCAGATCGCACCACTACCCTCCAGACTGGGTGACAGAGTGAGACTCCATCTCAAAAAAAAAAAAGAAAAACACAAAAAACAGAGCTACAAATGGGCAGTCGCATATATATATATGGCATGAAAAACATAATAGTCTTTACTTTAATAAAAGTATATTCATCATAGCAAATTTTCTAACCATGTGACAAACATTCAGAATTTCAGAATCAGAGTGCGTTTCTAAAATCACTTTACAACTAATAAAACTCTACAAATTCAGGACTATATACGATATTTTGAGGTGTGAATTATCTCAACTGAAGAACCACAACACAGATGTCCTTTCCAGAAGCGAGTCACACACAAAAAATACATACATGACATATTTAGACAGGAATCATGCAGTTAAGTGTGTCTTGTAGATACCCTACTCAATTTTAAAAACATTTATTGATCACTTACAACATGCAAGTACAGAAATAAGGTAACATAGCTAAACTATCAGGGGTCTCATAGATTCACACGCAGTCGAAAAAATGGTGAATTCTGGTTGTTTGTTTCCTCAAGCTCTAAGACTGATGCTTAGGATTTCTCAAAGAGAACTGAAAATGTTTTCTTAATTCTGAAACAGTACTGACTTCAGTGACCTTATCTTTTGAGGTATGAGGGACAAGAGGGAGGGGAACAGGGTTAAAAAACTGTTGGGTGCTATGCTCAGTACCTGGGTGTACCCCAAACCTCAGCATCACATAATATACCCTGGTAATAAATCTGCGCATGGACTCCCCTGAGTCTAAAATAAAAGTTGGAAAAAATAAAAAAGGTATGCGTCACTAGTTTTGTGGCTACTTGCAGAAGTTTCAAAGATAATGATTTTCAAAGGTAACCAAGCTTGTGACAGCAGTGTGTCAGCATATCATCACATTTCATTTCTGAAGTCAGCAGTGAGAGGTGGCACCAAGCCACCAGTGACAAGAGACATTTGAGGAAAACAATTAAGAAGGAACTGAAGCTTGATGGATTAGTATAATGAATTTTTCTGAAGGCAACGGTGTGAAAAATATTTGAAAAAGGCGTGGCAGAATGTGAAATCACAAATCATTTATGCTCGCCCTGACAACAGTTTTGTTTTTCATGTAGGCTGGACTAAATTTCACAAAGTTTATTAATTTTCAAATGTAATTGTTTGTAATTTAAGCCAAAATACATCTTAAAATCTGTTAAACTTTTTTAAATGTAGGACAGTGATAAAAAGAAGCCAAAAAGAAACAAAAGTCAAACAGAGGAGCCAAAAAAAAAATCACAAGGAAATAAGAAATGTTCACAAATTTCAGAACGCTTTGTCTCACCAAAGAGCATAGTATTACAAAGCTACAGTCTGCAAGAAATCAGTAACTATGTTAAGTACTGAAGCAGAAAATACGTTACGCACACTTTTATCTTACTACCAGATTATTTTTCATAGGTAGCACAAAACTTATTGCTAACTATCCAAATGTATGGTAATAAAGTAATATAGCCTAATAAGGTATCATATAGAACCACACAGCTGAAAAAGGTATGGATTCTGTCGAGTTGTTAACACTGAGAATTTATCAAAGATAACTGAAAATTTCTTTCTTTCTTTCTTCCTTTCTTTCTTCTTTCTTTCATACAGAACTCCAGTTCTGCTCTGTCACCCAGGCTAGAATGCAGTGGTAAGATCATAGCTCATTGTCACCTCAAACTCCTGGTAGCTAGGACTATGGGCACATGCCACTATGCCTGGCTAATTTTTTTGGTTTTTGTGGAGACAAGGTCTTGCCATGTAGCCTAGGCTGGTCTCGAACTCCTGGCCTCAAGTGACCCTCCCATCTCAGCCTCTCAAAGTGCTGGGATTACAGGTATGAGCCACTATGTTTGTCCCGGAAATGTTTTTCTAATTCTCAAACAATACTGATGTCAGTGACTACCTTTCTCAAGGCATGAGTTGCTAGTTTTGTGGTTATTTAAGGAGGTTTCAAAGATGATTTTTGAGAATAAAAACTAGCGTTTTGTACAAGCACTCAATTATTTATTAAAGTAGAAGTATTATATTCATGCAAAGTGATATGGCCTATAGATGCAAGCTAGTTGCCTTAAACTGTATAATTGCTGGTATACCATATTAGCGTCTTTAATCTGAACACAACCTCACACCCATGAGGAAAAGCTTATCATTCTCAACAGTAATTCCTGAGTGAGCTATTCCTTTCTGATTATACAATTAGAAAGTCAAAACAAACTTGAACCTTGCAATGTGCATTTCCAGAACTCAAAACATATTTTTAAGAGAATTTTAACAGTAATCAATTCCTTTTCAAGACAAGACACAAAGTCAATAAAAGATTGCCTACTTCGATATTCATTTGTTTGTTCAAATACATTAAGCAGGTCAGGCATGGTGACTCACGCCTGTAATCCCAACACTTGGGAAGGCCAAGGCAGTGGATCAAGGTCAGGAGATCAAGACCATCCTGGCCAACATGGTGAAACCTCGTGTCTACTAAAAATACAAAAGTTCAATGGGCGTGGTGTCATGTGCCTGTAGTCCCAGCTACTCGGGAGGCTGAGGCAGGAGAATTGCTTGAACCCAGGAGGCGGAGGTTGCGGTGAGCCGAGATCGCGCCATTGCACTCCAGCCTGGGTAACAAGAGTGAAACTCCGTCTCAAAAAAAAAAAAAAAAAAAAAAAACACATTAAGCACTAAGTTTAAGGGGCTGGTGGGATGATGAAAATGGGGCAAGTTTTAAAGAAATAAAAGACATTCACTCTTTGCCCTTAAGGACAATCTGCTTAAGGAGAAAACAATTATCAAGTATTTTTAACCCCACTTGAAGGTGTGAGCAAATAAAATTTTGTTAATCCATATATTTTAAATACTGTGTATTTAATAGCCAAGGTCAGGTGCTATCTCTTCTGTGAAGCCTATGGGAAAATATAATTTTTTTAAAAAATGTTGTACAGCTACAATTTTGTTTGTAAAATTTCTCTTTGTCAAAAACTCAAATGTACACTTCTGGAATGCCAGTTCTATACATCCAGCATGCTCAGAAAGGGGCCCCTGTGGATAGACACATGTGCCGCAACTGCGTAACATGGCCCCCTATATGACACAACAGAGTGAAGCAGCTGGAAGGTGCTCAAATACTTACAGACTGGCTGGGAAGCTGAAAGCAAGGGAAGAAGAGAAGGATGGGGAGAGAATAGCAGATGCCTCTGACAGCAGCTGTCAGGGAGCACAGCACAGCCTAGAGAAGCTGGGGTGCTCTACACTGGCAGCTGCAAACTAAGGAGGCAGTGGGGGCATGAAGTAAGGGGGAGGCAGGAAGGGGCACGGGATGTGGAGAGCTTGCTGCTGCAGTAGGCACATTTATCTGGCCATTACAGCGGTGCAGAGGGAGCACTGAAGTCTGAAAATAGAGTTCAATCATTCAAGCCTCTGCGTAAAGGCAAATAATTAGCAAAAATAATACAAACAGATACATGGACTTCATTTACAAACTAGAACTATGTGGTCCCTTTCATCATGATCTGCACTGGTATCCTCAAGCTGTCCACGCAATCTTTCTAGGGAGGCTGCCAGAGTGAGTGAGAAAGAAAAACTAAAGCTGGGTCCTGCATTCATGGCATTTCAAACACGTAAAGTTAAACTACATGTTTGATTCTGAGGACTAGACTATTACTATTACCAGAGTTGTGCAGGGCATATATCCAGGACTGGGCAGGGACCAGTCCCTATTGTCAAAGAAGCTTCACACTGAGACACAAGCTTACTGAGGTAGGGTGGGCGTTGAAAGCCAGGCAGATGAATTTCTGTAAAGTCTCGCTTCCTCTGTCATCGGCCGCCCCTTAAGTTTTCCATTTCCTGCCTCTTCCACTTTACTAATTCTATTTTCCAGAAAATACTCCACACTATTTCCCATAAGGGATTACAGGCATAAGCCACTGCACCTGGCTCTAATTTTTAAAATTAATTTTCAGGCAGACACCCTGTCACCTATCTAAAACAGGGTCCCATGTGTGGGCTAAACTACAAATGAGAAATGTTATATATCTTAAATTGCCTGTAACATATATATGCAACACCCTTCGTAGTCAAAGTCAGATGCTACCTCCTCCATGAAATCTGCTGTGGAAATACAATTAAAAACAAAATTTCCAGCCTGGCCAACATGGTGAAACACCGTCTCTACTAAAAATACAAAGATTCGCTGGGTGCGGTGGTGCATGCCTACAATTCCAGCTACTCTGGAGGCTGAGGCATGACGAATCGCTTGAACCTAGGAGGCAGAGGTTGTAGTGAGCCAAGATCGCACCATTGCACTCCAGCCTGGGTGACAGTGAGATTCCATCCCAAAAAAAATAAAAATCTCCTAACGTAGAAATCCTCTCCAACAAGGTAAGCAAGAAATAAAATTGTTTTACTGTTGAAAAAGCATTAAACCAGAAAATCCACAAAGAAATCGCAAAGACAGAAAGATCGCTCTTCCTTTACATAGCCAAGCAGATACAACCCATTACATGGATGTTCTTAGATCAACAACAGCTGCTCTTCACGTAAGAGGACTTCACAGCACCATGTGTCACACACGGTTTATCCTAACTTTACCCACAATTTCGGCGACCATCTATGTTAGTTAATAGGCTTTATATACAGAGAAAATAAACTTCTCACATCTTTTTAACAGAAGGTAGCTTGGGAGCAAGGTGCCTACCGAAATCAGGCTCCTACCCTCCCACAGAACCTGGGACACAGGGTTGTTTCTTTCTTTGAATGTTTATACTCAAAAGGGTTGATTTCCAGTCTTGAGAAAGGCATTCCTTGGTTGTAAAGTTGGCAAAAGCTTACTTTTTAAAAGATTTACCCACATTTCAAAGAGACACAGAAAGAATTTACAAGTTTTCTAAAGTAAATGCTCGAAGAAAGGGGAGTAGAGGAGTGTCTCTTCCCTAATTTTAAACAGGAAGAATTAATTCTCTTATTTTTAATTTATGTTCACCTTTATTTGCCTTCTCTGATCCCCTCAGAAAAAAAAAAAAAAGGCAATTACTTCCTCTGCAGAGACGCCTTACTTGTGGCACTTCCCTCTTCTACCCTGAATTGGAGCAGGGCCAAGGCTCAGGATGGTTCCTTCTGCGTCCTTCGTGGTGTGAGGGACCGTGAGCCAGAGCCAACACTGACAGAAGGCCCTTCCTTGAGATTACTGTTGAAATGGAAATGTCCTGTATCTTGACTGCATCAATGTGGATAACCTGGTTGTGATATTGTCCTCTAGTTTTACATGATGATGCCATCAGGGGAATATTCAGTAAAGGATACATAGGATTGCTCTGTACTATTTCTTACAATGGAATCTACAGTTACATTAAAAATAGAAGTTTAGCTAAAAATGAAAAAGGCTTTTGAAAAACTAAAAACATGTGTATTAAAAACCACTGAATGATGGCTATGGAATACTACAGAGTCCAGAATACCATACAGTCCAGGCTGAGGAGAAGAAAGCTCACAGCTGCATTCCGGGGAAGAGTTGGGCAATGTTAAGGGGTGAGGGTCAGGGAATCCTGTCAGATTGCTAAAAATTGATATGCAGGGCAGAAAGTCTGCGAAAATGACCTAAGTCAACATTTTTTTAAACAAAATAAAAATGTTAAAAAAGAGAAAAAGAAGACCACAGAGGGAAAATTTAAGAGGCCAGGCCCGGTAGCTCACACTTGTAAGTAATCCCAGCACTTTGGGAGGCCCAGTGGAGGATCACCTGAGTTTGGGAGTTCGAGACCAGCCTGGCCAACATGGTGAAACCCTGTCTCTACTAAAAATACAAAATTAGCCAGGTGAGGTGGCGTATTCCTGTAATCTCCCAGCTACTCAGGAGGCTAAGACAGGAGAATTGTTTGAACATGGGAAGTGGAGGTTGCAGTGAGCCGAAATCACACCACTACACCACAACCCAGGTAAGAAAGCAGACTCCGTCTCAAAAAAATAAATAAATAAATAAAACAAAAAAGTTTTAAAAAGGCAAGAAAGGATAAACGCAAGTGCAAGGAATTAAACTGACTGGAATAAACTAAGATGCGGAGAAATGGCTAAGTCTAGAGTATCAGGACACATAATAGAAGACAGCAGGGCCAATGTCATAACTTATAGAAAGCAGGTTTAGAAAAATAAATATTTCAAAGACAGGAAGAGCTAAGGGAACACCTGTCAAATTGGTGAAGGCAATGTACTTAGGACCCAACAAAGATCTCTCTTCTAGAGATTTGAAAGGAAATGCAAATATTGTAGCTCCAGTAAGTAGATGGGTGCCCAGTTTCAACCTACAAACTATGACTTCAAAGGCTGGGACTTAATTAAAGCACCTCCAGATAAAAATGAGATGGATAAAATTCTGAATAGTTTTGTAAGGTGCCTATAGTCTACTAAGCTAGCAAAAAAAAAAAAAAAATCACATGAATTGTATTTGTAATACACCAAAATTATATAAACTGGGTGTCCTAAAATGAGCCCACCCTCTATCTAGTAAAGTTCATTTTGAGAATCTGTGTGTGTTGGGCCACAATAAATAAGGTAGGAAGGAGAACCACCTGGAAGTTATCTGGAAGATGCCAGAGAAAATAGGACCCAATGGCAAAGTCCTTGATTGGTGAAACTGCCCTGCTTTTTGCCCTTCAGTTATAGCAGCAAAGAATGAAGTGAGTAGCTGCCAGAACCAAGACTGCATGTACAATGTACCCGGCTGAATCAATTCATATGAAATGCATGTTCAGGGTGTATAGAAACACATATAAGCATTTCTCACATACTCTGAAAACATGCTAAAAAATGCTGACAAACATATTCCCACACAAAACTGTTTATCATCTAATTATAGTCTTAGCTCATATATAAAAAATAAGATTAAAGCATATCATATAGAGGCCTGCTCCTATGAGTAGAAAAATCAATAATATAACAAAAAGGATATAAGCCAGTAAAGCCCTGTCATTTATAGCAATTTTTTAAGTTTAAAAAAAAGCCTTTATTTGCTGACTAATTACGCCTTTATAATCCTATGAAAATGCATGCTTGATTAAAAAGAGGGATTCACAAAATTCTATGCTGCTAAAGAAATTACGCTTCATAAATAAAATAATACCCAAGCTCTGTGGGATTATAAAAGATCAGTTGGACGGATCTATCTGAAGAAAAAAGATTCATATTTACAATTTCCTGGAGGGAAAAAAAAACACTTAATTTAAACTTGCATGGCCATGATTTCATCTCTTGCACCTTTTAGAATAAAAACAGATCACTACATTTATGTGTAGGGCAGCAAAAACATTAAATGGATTAAGTTTGACATTCTTGTGTTCAAGATTAATTTAAAGGGTGAAATGTATGTGCCCAAATCCATTACATAAAAATAATTCATTATATTCATTATTTTCTTTGTTAACATTTTTTCCTCTTCAAAGCAAAATTCAAATTCTTGAGTGTGCCATATCTTTTAAGGACAAACAGGTTAGAAAAGCTGTTATTTCTCCCAAAGTTTAATTTGAAATTCCCAGAAGGTCACTCAGTGAAAATTCACCAAGATGAATGATGGGTGCATCTGATTTGCTTGTGTTTATAAACACTAGCAATTTAAAGAATTTAGTGTTTTTGAGCTACTTACCTTTCTTCTGATAATTCGTTTCCTTCACCGCCTTCAGGCAAATAAATTAATCTGTGCTCATTGTCTCAGGGGAGGATGAAACAAAAGCAATGTGGTCCCCTAGTCCAGTCTTAGAATGAAGAGGACTCAGGGCCCACACAAAATGTCCAAAAGAAGCATTATTTATTGGCCACACGTCCGTTGCCTGCCTTCTCTGTGCTAGGCACAGAGTTAGAAAGTAGTGATCCAGCAGTGAACAAGACAGGTCTTGGAGCTTGGGTTCTTGTAGTAAAAGCAGGATTTTCCATCCCACCCTGAAGAATAGAACTTACCCTGGACTGAAAGGAGAGGGGAGAACAAAAGGATTGCTGAGGAAGGGCAAAGTGGGGTCCCAGAGAGGGGAGCCCCAGATCCTGCTTCTGAGTCAGAGTCCCTGCAAAGCAGCAAAACGAGAGGTAAATTGGGGGAACTATTTAGGAGAACTGTGCCCTACTTCCTAGATTGTAACCTCAGCAAAGAGACAAGAGCCAAATAGGTTATGGCTGCACAGTGTGTCCGGGCAGATGGAGGCACCATCTACCTGATATTTCCATGCCACCAGCACACAGAAGCATCAGAATGACTCTTAAGCCCTCAAGCGTGGAAAGAACTGTGGGAGAGAGCAGCTGAATGATGCTGGGACAAAGCAAATTTAAAATAAGAGGCTTGATTCTTCCTGTTGGAAACAAGGGAAGATATTTTTCTCTATTCCTAAATTTTCTTTGAGCATTTACTTCATCGTTATAAAAAATAAATTTTATTGTGTATATTTAAGGTTTACAATATGATGTGATGGGATACATATGCACGGTAAAATGGTTACTCTGGTGAAGCAAACTAACATATCTGTAATCTCACAGTTACCTTTTTGTGTGTGATGAGAGCAGCTAAAGTCTACTTACTTAACAAAAACCCTAGCTATCTTACAATTTTATGATATCTGGTTTATAGGGTAGGTCTCTAACCTTGTTCGTCCTACATATCTGTCACTTTGTATACAATGACTTCCATCTCCCCATTTCCTAACCCATCCCGATCCCCACTCCTGGGAACCACTGTTTTATTCTCTGTGTATTTGACTTTTTTTCTTAGATTCCACATACAAATAAGATCATATAATATGTTTCTTACTTCACTTAGCATAATGTCCTCCAGGTCCATTTATGTTGTGACAAATGGCAAGATCTCCTTTTTTAGGGTAGAATAGCAGTCTACTGTACTATATATATATATATAATACATACACACACACGCAACAGTTTCTCTATCCATTCATTCATTGACACTTAGGTAGTTTCCATATCTTGGCTATCGTGAATAATGCTACAATGAACATAGAAATGCAGATATCTTTATAAGGTGGTGATTGCATCTCCTTTGGGTGAATACCCAGAAGAGAAATTCCTAGGTCATATAGAAGTTCTTTTTATTTTCTTTTTCTTTTTTTCTTTTCTTTTCTTTTTTTTTTTTTTTTGAGATGGAGTCTCACTCTGTTACCCAGGCTACAGTGCACTTTAAATGTGGCTTTTGAGCAATTTAAACGTGGCTTTTCCAAACTGAGACGCTATGTAAATATAAAATACCCTTGGATTTCAAAGACAGTGTCAAGAATAATGTAAAGTATCTCTAACATTTTATATTGGTTGTTGCATTTTGGATACATCAAGTTAAATAAAATGTAATAGTAAAATTAATTTCACTTATTTTCGTTTCTATCATTTGATATGGCTACTAGAAAGTTCAGGCCGGGCGTGGTGGCTCATGCCTGTAATCCCAGCACTTTGGGAGGCTGAGGTGGACGGATCACCTGAGGTCAGGAGACCATCCTGGCCAACATGGTGAAACCCTATCTCTACTAAAAATACAAAAATTGGCTGTGCGTGGTGGCACACGCCTGTAGTCCCCGCTACTTGGGAGGCTGAGGCAGAAGAATCGGTTGAACCTGGGAGGCAGAGGTTG
This sequence comes from Alouatta palliata, assembly GCA_004027835.1. Classification (NCBI taxonomy): domain Eukaryota; kingdom Metazoa; phylum Chordata; class Mammalia; order Primates; family Atelidae; genus Alouatta; species Alouatta palliata. The sequence goes on along the minus strand of PVKV010002641.1, from coordinate 140,855 downwards.
CAGTGAGCCAAGATTGCTCCACTGCACTCTAGCCTGGTGGCAGAGTGAGACTCCATCTCAAAAAAAAAAAGAAAGAAAGTGTAAAAGTACATCTGTGCTTTGTATTTGTGGTTTGCGTTATACTTCCACTGGATAGTGCTGCTTTATTTAGGGTGCATAAGAAACGCTGGGAGACCTATTTAAAATGCAGATTGCCAGGACTGACCCTCCAGGGAATCTAGTTCAGCTCTCTATGTTTTAGGCAGACATTAGCAGGAGCTACCTAAAGTAGCAGGAAGCATTTAATTCATTGCTCCCTGAATTTAATTTAGGAATTTAATTCATTGCTTTCTTCTCTCTCCTCCACTTCCAAGCCTAATTCTCTTCATATTTCTCAGTCTCAGTTACCAAGAAAGAGAATCAGTTTGGCCTAGATAATCATCAATGAGCCTCTTTAGTCAGAGCTTTCTGTCTCAGCCTACCTCATAGGTCTCTGACCAATCTGTAGATAATCAAGTTGTGACTGGCAGGGAAGGTGCAGGAGGTAGGAAGGGGTGGGTCAGGAATGACCTGGCACCTCTCCTCTCACCAGGGGCTGTAGGTAGGACCGCTCTGTTTAGAGGGGACTGTGAGAATGCCCAGCATAGACTGTCCTGGCCAGATATGAGTTAATTCAGAAACTAAAAGAGCAGGATATGCATGCAAAGGCCCTGTGACGGCTAGAACCCAGGTCTGATTATCCCCTGAACTGTGCTCCAGATACAATTCAGCCAAAGCCACTCCACAAATAACAATAATGATAGATTCATTCTCACAACATATTTCCATCACATCTAGCAACCAGCTGGCAAGATTGAACCAGGAATTTAGGAGGGGAGAGTGATAACACAGATGCAGATATGCAGGGGCAATACATGGAACACAGGCAAGTCATCAAAGAGCCAGTCCCAATGATGTCATACATCGCTGAGCAACCTTGGGCAAGATGCCTTAACCTCTCTGGCCTCAGTCTTTTCATCTTTACAGGTTGGAAAACATCAGGATTTGCAAAGACTGGATGGAATGATACACTGAATATACCCTCCAAAGGGCTCAAGTGATTGCAAAGATTGCATGGAATGATACATTGACTACAAAGGGCTTAAGGGTTCTTTTGTTGAATACACCAAAAGGTCTATTTCTTCATCCCTATTAAACCACTGGCAATGTTAACTCGCAACTCCCATAGTCTACAGCACTAATCTGTAGCTACAGCTTCACCTCAATACATCAAGCTCTATCAGGCCAGCAGTCCTCTATGAGCCCCACAGTATGCACTTGAGGGAAATACGGTCAGTCAGTTCTGAGTTAATGACAACTGTTAACTTAATCTGATGGTAGCTCTTTCCAATAACTGTCAGAATATTTAAGATTTACAACATACTCTAATGACCTTCCATAGCATTTCTGTTTAAAGGGTCCAGACAGTGAGAAAAACTGTAAAAGAAAATTTTAACTATCATGTGTTTGCGGCCCAGATTTATTTCCATGCAACATTTTGAGAAAATTAAATATAATTTTCTTTTTCTGGTTTTTTTTGTTTGTTTTTTTGTTTTTTTGTTTTTTGTTTTTTTTTGACATGGAATCTAGCTCTGTCACCCAGGCTGGAGTGCAGTGGTTCAATCTCCACTCACTACCACCTCCACCTCCTGGGTTCAAGCAATTCTCCCGGCTCAGCCTCCCAAGTAGCTGGGATTACAGGCACCCACCATCACACCTGGCCAATTTTTGTATTTTTAGTAGGGACAGGGTTTCCTCAATGTTGGCCAGGCTGGTCTCGAACTCCTGACCTCAGGTGATCCACCTGCCTCAGCCTCCCAAAGTGCTGGGATTACAGGGGTGAGCCACAGTGCCCGGCAATTCTATGTTTTGCTCCATTTCCTTTTCACAGAAGTTAACTCCCCCTCCCCTCAAAGTACTCAATTTTTACAGGGAACCAATACAGTTTTTTAAATTTTCGTTTAATTCATGAAGAATCTGACATTTCTACTATACCAATAACAATAGAAGCGAAAAGTTTACCCTGTATTTGCATAATTAGTTAGAAAGACGGGAATTTCCATGGCCTCTGAAAAAAGGAGCTCTGCATCTTTAAGACTCCGCGATGCTTCCTGCCCTCCTCGCAGACAGAGCAGACTCTGCCGCAGCGACTCATCCTATCGATAAGGTTCAGTTAGCCAAGGTGGAGGATGGGAAAAGAATGGAACTGTCCCAGCTACTCAATGAGATCAGGGCAAACTATGAAAAGATCCTCACCAGAAATCAGATAGAGACGGTGCTCTCAACAAGGATCCAGGTAATGATTTCATACAGACAGGCACCTTCCAGAATAAGGAGACAGTCCATGTCTGCCCAATTCCTGTCCCGGCCTCTCTGAGGTACAGTATTTCCTTTTCAATGCAGCATCTACTGGGGAAGGATTTTAGCTTCTACTGCAATGTGACTGGACTAGAGGGGGAAATACTGTGATTATATTCTAAAATTGCCATTAAATAAGTGTTGATTGATGCATTTGATTTTTATATAAATTGTGAGGTTCCTATCATTAACATGGGGTCAACATACAATAAAATGGTGCACTCTAACCTCTTACAGACATTCTTCAGGAAGGAAGCACTCCAGATACCCTTCAAAGATATTATGGAGGTATTTATAGGGATAATTTAAATAACATCTTTAAAATGAAAAACCTTTAAGTAAGATTTATTAGCATGTGTACTTTCTAGAGATAAAACTAAGTAAAATATTTCTAAAAGGTTTCTATCATCTTTTTACCAGGCTGGTCTGGTAAAGAGTTCCATTTTATACCAGATTGTTATAAATAGAAACCATCTGAGTGTGTGAACATGGCATTCAGAAACAATGATATAAACTATGACAATCGAAATTCCCCAAATTGGTAATGATTCTCCACTAAGATTTTTGCTTCTATACTATAAGATGACAAACATTTATTTCCATTACAAAGCTTATAATATCTAAGTATTTTAAAAAAGAGGAGAGCCAACTTAGATAAGGACTAAATCTTCATTTCATAGACTTAGTTTTAAAGTAACAATCATCTTTAGCAATTAAGGTCTCAAGTCTTTAAACAAATTTACAAACAAATATTTTAAAAACAAAGATTAAGAAATTTAGGGGATTTTTTAGTTTACCTATCATATATGGGTTCAAGTTCTCTTCCAAGCCCTGAAATACAGCAAAAAGTTTACTTCAGAATATCACCCCCCAAAAAAAAAATACTGGTAGAAAATCACAGGCCTTTATTCTATTAGGAACTCATTTTTACTTACATCATAAATTTCACCTCTAGATAACATTTTCAGTCTTCATAAATGATCAACATCTTAGACTAAGCAAAGTCACTGGTACATGTAAACGTTGGGATAATTCATTCACCTTTACAAAGAGAAGGAAAAATCAATAGATGACAACTTCTGAAAATTATAAACAAAATACTTTACTTTGTAGTAGCGGAAATGCGAGTTTAGTTTACAAGTCACAGGGCCAAAATGAGTAAATTCAAATGAAAAAGCAAGACTACAGTAAGTTTTGTTTAAAGTGTCCTTTAACTTGAAACTACTTTAGAGGATCTTTTCCAAATAATCCAGAAAGTTAGCGAAATAAATTCAAGAAAGCCTGTTTAATATTTTAAAAATTTTTAATAAACTATTTTAGTTACAGATTGTTGTATAATATCACACCCCCAAAACTCAGCTGGGACCTCAGTCTTCTTGGGGCATGATTGGGCTGGAACATCCAAGGTGCTTCACTCATGTGTCTGGCATTTTGGCAGGGCATTGCTGAAAGGCTGGCTCTGCTGGGACTTTCTCTCTCACTCCATGTAGCCTCAGGGTCTCTCTCCATCTGGCCTTTCTACAAGATCTCTCCAACAGGGTATCCAGACTTCTTACATATTAGCCCAGGGCTCCCAAAAGCATAGAATTAGAAGCTGCCAGGGTTTCCTAAGACTTAGGCCTGGAAGTGGCGCGGCATTCTTTCTAGCTCATCCTACTTGTTAAAGTGAGACCCAGGTCAGCCCAGAATCCATGTACAAGGGGATCACTCTAGGACTCGGCTTGGGAGATAGAGTTCTTAAGGGGCCATCTTGGGACTGTAGTTATCAAACAAGCTTAGCTGCTAGTTCCATATTCGAAAGCCACAGGACCAGCAGATACCAGCATTTTTCTGTTTTCTTCGTTCCAAAATTCTTTATCTTCTGTAGTTGCTCTGGTAGGTGTTGCTTGCTGCATGACTTTGCCAAGTTAACACTAAGAACAGATTATCAACAAACCAAAAGAAATGTACGAATTTGGTTCTCAAATACCTTGCCCTAAACTTTATCCATAGACTTTCATTTACTTCAATGTTTCCTTTAAACAATCTATTGTACGATAAAATTAAATTTTTAAACGTTAAAATGTATTTTTAAAAGAATATTAAAAGTTACAAATTTTGCTTCAAAATACTACAATCAATTCTATATATTGTTCCCACTGTTCCTGGGGCCAAATGTTGAAAATTCTGTCAACAGATACATTCTTTTCATTTCAACATCAGCATAAAAATATTTAAAGCTAAATATAAAATATGACACTTGTTTTTTTAATTGGAAAACAATCCTTAGAGAAGTCATTTTTATTATTTATTCATTTTATTATTTATTCATTTTAGTACCCAGATACCCAAAATTAACATGCTTTTTAAAAAGATCATCTTGAAAAAGGAAAATCAACAGTGGATTTTCTTCATATGGAAGTCTATTTTCGAGCCTTATTGCCTATAATAACTTAATTCTCTAAATTGCTAGTAATGTACTTCCCAGCAGTATTTACTCCCTGTCCCTATACCTGATCCCAGGATTGATCAGTTTTGGGGGTTCAGCTATTTATCTGTTTCTGCAAAGCAGCCTTCAAGAAAATATGCGGGGACATGGCAGCTAATTTTTCAATCCTTCCTCCAATGATCGGTAAATAGTGAAAAGTTAAGAATCAGAGATCACAAATCTTGGTCCTGCAAACTGTTTTCATTCATGTCAATGTATATTTCCATATTTCATAGATTGTCATTGTTGGAAGGGATTTTTTGACATCATTTTACGTAGGAGAAAATGGGCTAAGAACGCCACAGACTTGCTCACGTATTTAATTAGTTAACTAGGCACCAGAACACACATTATAATCTAACAAGTTAAGAAAAAAATAATTTGATTCCCATACAATTTTTCTATAATTGCTTTTACACATCTTATTTTCAAGAGCACTCGTTTTTTTTGTTTGTTTGTTTGTTATTGTTGCTGTTGGCTTTCTTGTAGCTAGAAGAAGACATAAGCAAAAAAATGGACAAAGATGAAGAGGCTTTGAAGGCAGCTCAAGCAGAACTCAAGGAAGCCCGACGCCAGTGGCACCACCTGCAAGTGGAAATTGAATCTCTCCATGCTGTGGTGAGAATGATCTCAAAAGTAACTGACCCATCAAGTCCTCAGATGTGATTTGATGAAGAGAGGGAAAGAATTAATGTCCATTTATTTACCTTGAGAAACTGGAAATCAAGGCCACTGAATTCTATCCCTGATCCTAGTTGAATTACTCACCCCTCCCTCCATTGTGGCAGTGGCCGTTATCAACTTACTTAAGGTCTAGTCCAGACCTGTAAAAAAGAAGAAATGCTTTCTTATTACCTTGGGATTCTCTCTTTGCTGAAGTCGGGGAATAGAACATTTGTAATTATCCAAAGTCTTAACAGTGGGGATTTATTTTATCCAAGTCATTGAGACATTTAATAAAAAAATATTTAGGCCAGACACTGTGGCTCACTTCTGTAATCCCAGCACTTTAGAAGGCTTAGGTGGGCTGATTGCCTGAGCTCAGGAGTTTGAGACCAGCCTGAGCAACATGGTGAAACCTCGTCTCTATTAAATACAAAATATTAGCCAGGCATGGTGGCACGCACCTGTAGTCCCAGCTACTTGAGAGGCTAAGGCACGAGAATTGCTTGAACCTGGGAGGCGGAGGTTGCAGTGAGCCGAGATCACACCACTGCACTCCAGCCTGGGTGACAATGCAAGACTCTGTCTCCAAAAAAGAAAAGAAAAATATTTAAGCATGTTCGGGGCAGGGCGCGGTTGCTCATGCCTGTAATCCTAGCACTTTGGGAGGCCAAGGCAGGTGGATCATTTGAGGCCAGGAGTTCTAGACCAGCTTGGGCAACATGGCGAAATCATCTCTACATACAAAAAACTCATACAAAAAATTAGCTGGGTATGGTGGCACACGCCTGTAATCCCAGCTACTCAGGAGGCTTAGGCATGAGAATCACTTGAACCCAGGAGGCAGAGGCTGCAGTAAGCTGAGATCACACCACTGCACTCCAGCCTGAGCGACAAAACGAGGCTGTCTCAAACAAACAAACAAAAAAGTATTTAAGCATGTTCCTTAAATGCGTTTTATGAGCAGTCTGCTCTGGCTTTGATATATTCAACATACTATATTTTCTTTCTTTTTTACAAAGCTTACCTCTAAAGTATACTTTCAATAATTTAAAAATCAGATAACTCAGAATGATAATAAGTTAATTACACTTCAGAGGATTTTTTTTTTCAGTAAGAATTATCATAGGATGTCTTTTAAATAAAGTAAGCTCTGGTTATGTATATAAAATATAATTTTTTTAAATGAGGGGTCACACGCAAAACTGTAAGGAAACACACCTCTTGCATAGATGCAATATAATTATTGCAATCTTTTTAAAGAAAACAATGAACAAAAAAGGATGAAGATGGCTGGGCGCGGTGGCTCACGCCTGTAATCCCAGCACTTTGGAAGGCTGAGGCTGGCAGATCACGAGGTCAGGAGTTCAAGACCAGCCTGGCCAACACGGTGAAACCCCACCTCTACTAAAAATACAAAAAATTAGCCAGGCATGGTGGCACGCGCCTGTAATCTCAGCTACTCAGGAGGCTGAGGCAGGAGAATAGCTTGAACCCAGGAGTTGGAGGTTGCAGTGAGGTGGTATCGCACCATTGCACTCCAGCCTGGGCGACGGGGAGACTTCATCTCAAAAAAAAAAAAAGGGTTGAAGATATTGCAAATCAGATTTCAGAAACACATTCTGTGTTACTCATTCACTGATGAAGATCTATATAAAACAGGAAAGGGGCCTTGAAAACTCCCTACATGCCAGCGAGCAGCATTACCAGATGCAGCTGCAAGACCTAGAGGCTGTGATTGAAGGACTAGAAAAAGAGCTACAGGAAGTAAGGCGCGGCATCGAAAAGCAGCTTCAAGAGCATGAGATGCTTCTCAACACGAAGATGAGGCTGGAACAAGAAATCGCAACTTATCGCCACCTCCTAGAAAAAGAAGAAATCAGGTACCTAAATCCACTTAGTTAATGACAAGGGGTCAGAAATACAGAACCACTTATGTCATTGTTGGTGTAGTCAGAGAAATTAAATCCAAAAAAGCCATCATCATTGTGGTGTACTCACTGAGCTCATACAACAAAATAGGTATGCACTGCAAAGAATATATGGAAGAATCATTTCTAGTCTTCTAAATTAGGAACCAAATAGCCAAAGTCAGCTAGAATAAAATGTAAACAATTCTAGATCACTACAAAAATGATCTTGTAGTCTTGGCCAGCTGCAGTGGCTCACACCTGTAATCCCAGCATTTTGGGAGGCTGAGGCAGGGGGATTGTTACAGCTCAGGAGTTCGAGACCAGCTTGGGCAATATAGTGAGCCCTCATCTCTACAAAAGATTTTTAAATTAACTGAGTATGGTGGCACACACCTGTAGTCCCAACTACTTGGGAGGCTAAGGTGGGAGGATTGCTTAAGCCAAGTAGTTTGGAATTACAATGAACTACTCATGAAAAAGACCTTTCCTCAGCTGGGTGCAGTGGCTCATGCCAGTAATCTCAGCACTTTGGGAGGCCGAGGCGGGCTAGTCACCTGAGGTCAGGAGTTTGGGACCTGGCCAACATGGTAAAACCCTGGTCTCTACTAAAAATAATAATAATAATACAAAAATTAGCCGGGCATGGTGGTGCATGCTTGTAATCCCAGCTACTCGGGAGGCTGAGACAGGGGAATCGCTTGAATCCAGGAGAGGCAGGTTGCAGTGAACCAAGACCACGCCACTGCACTCCAGCCCAGGTGACAGAGTGAGACTCCATCTCACAAAAAAAAAAAAAAGAAAGAAAGAAAAAGAGAGAGAAAAAAAGAGAAAGGAAGGAAGGGAGGAAGGGAGGGAGGGATTAGTCTGTGCCTTCTAAGGATCACCCACAAAAAAAGCCTAGAGAATTCACAATCACAATCCCCTGACCAAGGGCTCACCCTATACAACACATCAAAACCCAAAATAATAATAATTACTATAATGTAATTATATTACAAACATGGAAAGGAATATTATTTTGAGTCATGATTTTAAAAACTACCAGAGGTCCTGATAAGATATTAAAAGAAGAATTCTTATTAATTCATATGTTATACTCTGTAATGATTTATAAGGTCATATTGCCTTGAGCATGACATAACCTCCAATTCTCCATGTTCCCATAAGAAGAAATCTTTGTCCTTGCTTGTTTCCAAATTCTAACTCTTCTATAAAACTAGATGAAAAGTAGGTAAAACAACTTTAGCCTATAATAAATCTTAAGACATTAAGTCTTTGAAAAACATAAACAGAATTAAAAACATACCACTTACTAGCTGAGTGACCTTGGGCAAGTTACTTAAACTCTGTGTGCCTCAGTGTTCACATCTGTAAAATGAGAATAATAATACTACCTACCTCATAGAATTGCTGTGAGGATTAATCGAGTCAATGTTTGTAAAGTGCTTAAAACAATACCTGGCACATTGTAAGTGCTATGTAAATGTGTGCGTATGTGTATCGTGTGTGTGTGTATATATATGTAACTAGTTAAATGGTTATATTTTAATTCCTAATCATTCAAGATCCTATATACATGTAACCATATAATTGTTAAATAAAATGAATGGTTGTGAATTTTATTTAGTTCCTAATCATTCAAGATATTGATCAAATAGTCCTTAATTTCCATAGTAAAACTTGAAAAAATATTATTATGCTACACTTAAGATATACAAGAAAATTTCAGAAAAATATAACGACCACCCCTATACCCACTTCCCCCAGGTTAAGAAGTAAAATAGTTCAAAAAAAAAAAAGTAAAATGTTTCCAATGTTGTTGAAGTTCCCTGGACACCTAAGTCACATTCCCCAATCTCATCCTCCTCCCTCTACCTGACCTGGCTTCTGAATTTGATGCTTATTAGTCTCATACACTTATTCATAGTAATATGTATGTATTTCTACAAAGTATGAAATTGTTTTGCATGTTATTCTAACCTTTATAAAATTAGCTACAACTTCTTTTTTCACTCAATATTATTCTTAGGCAATCCATCCATAAAGATACTGTGTAGACTTAGTTCATTTCTTTTAGGTCAAAGAGTGTTTCTATTGCATGAATATACAATTTATCCATTCTCCTGGGTGTTTCAATTATTTGCTGAAACAGTGTTGCTCTTAAAATATAATTCTTTCCAATTTCAGATATTATGGTTGTATTCAAGGTGGGAAAAAAGACCAAAAGCCTACCACAAGTAGAGTTGGTTTTGTTTTACCATCAGGTAAGTTTCTGATATAAATAAACTAATATGAAAAGTTAAGTACTATTTACAGGGATTACTTTATAAGGAAATTAAATACTCTAAAGTAGAAAAAAAACAATATTTGAATAAAAGTTTGAATATAAATTTGTTAACAGTAATTCAATACTGTAATTTAATATATCATAAATAATATTTTCACAGCCATTATAAATGAAATATCTTTTACTACAAAAGTCCCACAAAAGTATGAGAATGAAAATGCAGAAACAATGACCAAACAGGCAATCTTAAATGGAAGTACTGTGAAGGAGAGCACTGAAGCTCATGGCACTATTCAGTGAGTAAAGAAACTTTGACTAAAAAATAATAAATATATGTAAAGAAATTAACTTTGAGTAATCCCAGTAATTATTCTTCTTTGTGTAATGTTTCCAAACATAGTTTTAGCATACTGCGATTTTTTTTTTTTTTTGAGACCAAGTCTCATTCTATTGCCAGGCTGGAGTGCAATGGCATGATCTTGACTCACTGTATTCTCTGCCTCCCAGGTTCAAGCAATTCTCCTGCCTCAGCCTCCCAAGTAGCTGGGACTATAGGCATGTGCCACCCTGCCCAGTAATTTTTTCTGGTTTTTTTGCATTTTTAGTAGAGATGGGGTTTCACCATGTTGGCCAGGCTGATCTCAATCTCCCGACCTCACGATCCACCCACCTCGGCCTCCCAAAGTGCTGGAATTACAGGTGTGAGTCACCACGCCCAGCTTTTACTGTGAGTTTTAATCTGACATACATACATAAAAACTCATGGAAGATTACTTTATCCTTAATTGGCCATTTTTTTCTAAAAATACAACCCAAACATGAGAATTCCTACAGAGAAATTCCATACAATTCCTTGGAAATTCTATTCATATGATCTTTAAAGTAAGTATATTATAAATTCTACAAACTATAAATTATACACATTTCTTGATTTTTCCATAGATATGAAATACATTTTATATATTTTTAATAGACCCATACTTCTTCATATTAAAAGGTTTATTTTATCATTTCAGGACAGAGAAAGTGGATGAAGTTATTAAAGAATGGGAAGGTTCTTTCTTTAAAGATAACCCTCGATTGAGGAAAAAATCTGTTTCTCTTCGATTTGATCTTCATTTAGCAGCCACCGATGAAGGCTGTTTACAGACTAAGCAGGATAATCTACCAGATATAGAAGTCAGGCTTATCATGAGACGATCATGCAGTATTCCCTCTATCAAACCTCCATCGACAGCTGATTAATCCAAAGATAGTACTTGACTTGATTTGAAAATGTTAGGATGGTCTAAGGTGGGCCATACCAACTCCCTTTGTCCCAAAATGTAAGTTATTAAGTATGTATGGAAAAGGTTATGATCAATATGTGGTTTTCTTCAGAAGAGAAAAACAGTAAAGGACATTTCTCTGAATCTAATTATGGAGATATACATATATATATGAATGAGGGGGTAGCTTAAAAATAAAATCACAAATTCAGTACAGTCTATTTCTTTTTATTTTCCAAATAGTCTTCTTTTTCCCTTGAAACTTCATCAGAGACTGTAAGCATTAACCTGGTTTAGTAAAGTCTTTGTAATTTTTTTCAACGGCTGAATACTCTAAGGAAAAAAGAATTGTCTGAATAAGATTTTATTACGTTAAGAGTCACACTGAGTTATTCATCATTATTCCATGACCAGTTAAACCTACAATGTTTGTTCTATTTTTCAAAAACAGCAATTATAAACAAGTTTTTTAAGGGGGACTCACTATTCACTTAACAAGAATTCTTCCTTTTTAGATAATCATTTGTATACTGACAAAAATAAGAAGAGTTATTTTCCATGAGAAATTCTGAGCAAACTATTGAACACACCCCAAGGCTAATTTGATGATAAGTAAAATTAAGTTAATCTATACATATCTAAAAGTTTTTTAAATAAGTGGAAATAATAATTTCCAGAAGATTTACTTTACTCAAAGAACTTTAAAGTTTGTATCCCCCACCAAAAAAAAGAAAAAAATCAGAAGGCCAACTGTACAAACAAAATATGAAAAGCAAATTGAAAAGGTAGTTACTTTCATTATCAGAACAGTTACCCACCATCCCAGTTTTTCCATCTGTAAAGCCAAATGTGATTAGAGTGTTTGCTATCAGCCTTAGATAAGATACTATATAAAGTATTATAAATATTTCTTGCAATCATTTATGTGAACTAAGATAACAGTAATTGTTATCTAAGCTAAGAGTGTTTGCAGGATTTGTTTTTAAATTGTTCAAATTGTAATAAATATGGGTAGAAAATATATTTGTGAATAAGTGAGGTATTATTGCAAAGTTTATAAAATAACCTAATTTGTTTAATACAGGTATATTTATTTTAAGATCTTAAATAATAAATACCTGTTTTAAGACATTAGAAATTTATAAGATCTTAATTTTTTTCTAAGCAGAAAAAGTAGTTGAGTACAACTCACCATACTTTTTCCCAGCTAAAGTATCATCTAAGGGCTACAGCTATGTTTGCATTTTAGTACAGCCTTTACAGCCTTTAAAATCTCTCTCTCTCTCTTTCTCCATACATATATATATATGTATTTCAACCAGAAAAATGTATGTTTTAACCAGGAAAATATTATGTTATTTTAACATTTAACATAATACAGGGATAAAAATTTTCAATTTTCTTTCAATTACTTCAGATTCCTTTTAGTCTGGCTTATTCTATTTAATGAAAAGGGATGATTCTGTTTTGTCAAGGATATAACAGCATGTTAAGTGCTTATTCCTGCATAAGCATCTGACCTAAAATACATCCCATACATAAAAAAAGTTTCATTTAATATTGCTAAATGCTACTAGCTTTATTAAAGCTTTAAAAATGCAATCATATAAGCTATTGTACTAAAGTTACTGTACAAAGCAGCAGTGATCATAATAAAGCAATATATCTAGCATCATGTATTTCAGTGTTAAAAAAAAACTTAGTACTGGGTGTCATGAATGTAACTGCTTGTTGTAGTGATTTCAGTATGTATCTATTGGGTGTATAACATGTACATCTAAAAATACAGTACTTGTATTTATAATGAAGTTTTATTGGTTCTGGGGCATTTAAATTGGGATATGAATTTACCAAGGTAATGATACTACTACAATTTAAAAAAACAAAACACGACCAGGCGCAGTGCCTCATGCCTGCACTTTGGGAGGCCAATGCAGGAAGATCGCTTGAGCCCAGGAGTTCAAGGCCAGCCTGGGCAATAGAGCAAGACTCCATCTCTATAAAAAGTAAAAATAAATAAAAGTTGAAAAAATTGAAACATAAATGCTAAAGCTGCATTGTATGTTGAGTTTGAACACAGTCCTTTCAGTTCAAAAATATCTCTGCATGGTTAAGTGAAGCAAAGAACTAATTACTCCAATATGGTTAGTTCATTTGGGGAATAAAAAAACTGCAATCACAGTAGATAGATAATGGTTTTTAGCTTGTTTTACAAAAGACAGTGTTAAAATGGTATATTTATATTTTATTCTAATTTTTTTAAATCAAAATAATCACATAATCCTATAATTCTGGGAAAAGTATAATAATGGCAGCACCATTTGCAAAGCACTTACCCGGCTCCAGTCACTGTGTTTAATCCCTAATCCTTCCTTACAACAATCCTACAACATGAATAATATTATCCTTGTTTTATACAAGAGTAGAAATTAATATTCTTCAATCGCTCGGAAATGTTTCAAATGCATGCTTGCATAACAAAATACAAAAATGAAGAGTAATTCCAATTACTTACAACTGTAGGATCCTAGCCCTGGCTCTGTCACTAATTAACCCTGTATCCAGGAGGGACCACTTTAAGTTCCTAGGTCTCAAGTTTTACACTTGAAAACAAAGGAAAAGGTAATGCTGGATAATAATTCCTACTCTGCCTATTTTACAATTGTCTGAAATAATATACAAGCAAAAATATTTGGTAAAGCACTGCTCAGATATACAGTACTATTTGGAAGAAAACTGTCTTCAGAGAATTTGTGGGGAAAATTATAGCTGACAATGATTAATAATTCAAAACACAACAGGTAAAGATACCATTTTGGTTTTGGAGGGTTTTTTGTTTGTTTGTTTGTATGTTTTAAGATTGAGACTCTGTCATCCAGGCTGGAGTGCAGTGGCACGATCTCGGCTTATTGTGGGTTCAAGCGATTCTCCTGCCTCAGCCTCCCCAGTAGCTGGGATTACAGGCATATGCCACCACGCCCAGCTAATTTTTGTATTTTGGGTAGAGACGGAGTTTCACCATGTTGGCCAGGCTGGTCTCCAACTCCTGACCTCAGGTGATCTGCCCACCTCAGCCTCCCAAGGTGCTAGGGTTACAGGTATGAGCCACTGCGCCCGGTCAAGATATTATTTTTAATTTTTCAATTGCTGCCAGAAAAGCAATTCTTTCCCAATAAGTCTCACCCACTTTGAACTGTTCTGTCATGATAGCTTTTAAAGTACAAAAATGTTCTCTATGCCAGGCACAGTGGCATATAATCCCAGCATTTTGGGAGGCCTAGGCAGAAGGATTGCTAGAGCTCAGGAGTACAAGACCAGCCTGGACAATATAGTGAGGCCTCATATCTATTAATAAAATTTAAATTAACTGAGCATGGTAACATGCCAGTAGTCCCAGCTACTCAGGAGGCTGAAGTAGAAAAATCACTTGAGCCCAGGTGGAAGGTGCAGTGAGCCAAGATCACGCCACTGAACTCCAGCCTGGGTGACAGAGTCAGACCCTGCGTCTGAAAAAAAAATTTTTTTAATAAAAATTAAAAAAAGTTCTCTAAAAATAAGAAGTGATTATTATTTTAAGCCACTAAATTTTGGGATAATGTGTTATGCAGAAATACACAACTAATACTGCACATAAGCACATTTCTTATTGATTTGTTAGAGATCTTTGTATTATCAAAGTTCAGTTTGCCCTTCGATTTGTTTTCTTACGTTTTTAGAATTTTTTTAAAAATCTCTTGGCTGAGCATGGTGGTTCACACCCACAATCCCAACACTTTGGGAGGCCAAGGCAGGAGAATCACTTGAGCCCAGGAGTTTGAGACCAGCCTGGGCAACACAGTGAGCCCTCATCTCTACCAAAAAAAAAAAAAAAAAAATCAAAAAATTAACCTGGTGTGTTAGTGTGCACCTGTAGTCTGAGCCACTCAGGAAGCTGAGGTGGGAGGACTGCTTGAACCCAGGAGGTCAAGACTGCAATGAGCCTAGATCACACCACTGCACTCCAGCCTAGGCAATAGACTGGGGCCCTGTCTCAAAAATAAAATAAAAATATCTGAAGTCAAAAAATGCTTACATTAAGTTGAAAGTTCCCTTTGGAAACTTATTATGACACATGAACTGAATTTAAATTTTAGTTAAATAATATACATATACATTACTCAAACTATCAACACATGAAATAAAAGGAAAGTTGTCCACAGGGTAGAATTTGGTTCTATGTTTACAAGTTATGGCCGGCATGTACACACAGATTGCCAATACTTGTGGGCACATAACAAATAAAAGTTCTAAAATAAGGTATATGTGAAAATCAGTACAAGCCTTTCCAAGTTTCCCTCACATGCTTAGACTCTAGACCAGGGTTGGCAACCTTTTCCATAACAGCCCAGATAGCAAATATTTTAGGCTTTTCAGGCCATAGGATCCCTGTAACAACTATGTAACTCTTCCCCTGTAACCATAAGCAACCACAGGCAATATGTAAATAAATAAAGGTGGTTGGGTCCACATAAGGTTTATTACAAAAACAGGAGGCAGCCCAGGTAGAGCCTGCAACAATCTCATTTGGCAGCTGTGCACTAGACTCCCAATATTATCAGTGGTTAATAGATCCCACACCCCAGATTCTCCAGCTCTATCCTGTTTTCAGTGCCTAGCCTTTTCCACACCATGTGGCAAAACTCATGTCCCCAATCCTCGAGGTTATTTTGAGGGCAACACAGAGGGTTGTAAAAGCAAACCATGCTTTTTAAATTCTGTAAAACAGTGTGAATCACTCTGTCCTGGAAAGCTACTAAGCTTCATTACTTCACAACCATTTCTAGCTATAGAAACTGAATACCCATAGTTTCTTCTGCTTTCACAGAAACAGCTGAGAAAATTAGTTTGTTTCATCATTTTGTATATAACCAGACTTTCATAGGCTATTTGGGTCAGGTAAAGCTTTGTTCTTGCTTTCCCTTGTTTAAGAAAAAAAAAAAAATCCACTAAAAAAGCTTAAACAGAACATACTACAAACTCCATGGCTCAGTGGTTGGTTGATAATCTTTCTTGAGTTATACACCTCTTTGAAAATCTCATGAAATAATTAACCTTCTGGCCAGGAGTGGTGGCTCACACCTGTAATCTCAGCACTCTGGGAGGGCAAGGCAGATGGATCACGAGGTCAAGAGGTCAAGACCATTTTGGCCAACATGGTGAATCCCCATCTCTACTAAAAATACAAAAATTAGCTGGGCGTGGTGGGGTGCACCTGCAGTCCCTGCTACTCAGGAGGCTGAGGCAGCAGAATCGCTTGAACCCAGTAGGCGAAGGTTGCAGTGAGCCAAGATTGCACCACTGTACTCCCACCTGGTGACAGAGTGAGACTCTGTCTCAAAGAAAAAAATTAACCTTCGATTAGGAAAAAAAAGCCCATAAGAATTAAGCATAATTTTAAATGGTTCGCAGACCACTTAGAGCCTATTCATGGACAATTGGATGTCCAAGGACTTCAGGTTTTTCCTTATTTTCTCCCCTTTTCTCCTTTTTTCTTCTTTCTTTCCAGTCCTACCCCTAATTCTGTCTCCATCACCAGTTTCTTCCCACAACACAATGGAAAGAACTCAAAGAGATCTGGGCTTGAACCTCAGCTTGCTCACTTAGTTTTGGCTTCCCTGTCTTGGGGAAAGAAGAACCCCAAAAAAGTATGAGTAGTGTCAGAGGGGAAAGCAGGCCAAGTTTCTGGATCTTGCTGCCAGAATGAAAACTAAGGCCCGAGTTAGGCCTTAATTGGGCCTAAGATTATCTCTGGGGTCAACCACTGGGCTCATCTGAGAGCTCCCAACTACCCTTATAGTTACATTTAGTTTAAATAGTCACAGTGATGCTGTATCCCACATTTTCTGGGAATAATCACAGTTCCAAACATCTGCAGGTTCCATAAATATCCTTATAAAGGCAAGATCATATGTTCTGATGTTTGCTTCAGGGGGAAAAAATTCATTATAAGTAAAGTCCATCTTGCTAGACATTTCACTCTTCAGTTTTAATTTCTTCAGGACTAGGAAACAGATTGTTTTTCTATTATCTCTTGCCTGTATCCCTCCTTCTTTTCTTTTTTTTTGAAAGGGCCTTGCTCTGTCACCCAGAGTGGAGTGCAGTGGCATGATCACCGCTCACGGCAGCCTTGATCTCCCAGGCTCAAGTGATCCTCCCACCTCAGCCTCCCAAGTAACTGAGATCATAAGTGTGTACCACCACACCTGGCTAATTTTTTTTCTTTTTAAGAGATGGAGTCTCCCTATGTTGCCAGGCTGGTGTTTCTTAATTTTTCAAATCTTTGGTAGAGAAAGAACCAAGGGAAGAAAGTGAGAGAGTCATTCGTTTATTTAGTCCACAAGTATTGAGCACCTAAAATGTGCCATGTACTGTTACAGATGTCAAAAGTCTCCACCCTGAAGGAGCTTTCATTCTGATGGGAAGAGAAAGACAGCTGGGCGTGGTGACTCACTCCTATAATCCCAGCACTTTCGGAGCCTGAGGCGGGTGGATCACTTGAGGGCAGGAGTTCAAGACCAGCCTGGCCAACATGGTGAAACCCCGTCTCTACTAAAAATACAAAATTAGCCGGGCATGGTGGCACCCGCCTGTAATCCCAGCTACTTGGGAAGCTGAGGCAGGAGAATCACTTGAAACCGGGAGACGGAGGCTTCGGTGAGCCGAGATCACGCCATTGCACTCCAGCCTGCGCAACAAGAGCGAAACTCCATCTCAAAAAAGAAAAGAAAAAGACCAAACAAATGCATAAAAAGTATACTGTTAGGAAGCAGTAAGTGCTACAGAAAAAGTAAAGCACAGGCCATGAACAGACACTGGGGGTTGGGGAATGGGCTGCAATTCTTAGGTCAGGAAACACCAGTGAGAAAGATTATCAGACAATGTCACTGCTCCACTTAGGTCCCCCCCTTTCTTTTTTCACCGTTTTTGGGCCACCCCTTTCTTACTATAGTGTGCTTTATTCTTTTTTTTTTTTTTTTTTTGAGACGAAGTTTCGCTCGTTACCCAGGCTGGAGTGCAATGGCGCGATCTCGGCTCACCGCAACCTCTGCCTCCTGGGTTCAAGCAATTCTCCTGCCTCATCCTCCCGAGTAGCTGGGACTACAGGCATGTGCCACCATGCTCAGCTAATTTTTGTATTTTTAGTAGAGACGGGGTTTCACCATGTTGACCAGGATGGTCTCGATCTCTTGACCTCGTGATCCACCCAACTCGGCCTCCCAAAGTGCTGGGATTACAGGCGTGAGCCACCGCGCCCGGCCTAGTGTGCTTTATTCTTAACATCCAAAACCCGCAGTGTTTCTTCAGAGGACTCCCTAGAGACAACACCACATAGCACCTCCCCAGCACTGCACTGGCCTAATCTCCCCTCTATAACCCCAAAGGCAGGGAAGAAACCAGCTGGAGTTGCTGGACAAAGCCAGAAAAAGGTACTGGAATCCCTTCTGAGGCCTTTGTGTATCGTACATTAATTCTTTGCATGTCTCTCATGCTTCCGTATTTTTAACAAAGCAATTTCATGTGCATTTTCTCAAGCACCACCCGGGCTGCCTGTCCATAGGGCAGACGAACCTCTCCTTTAGTCTTTCTCTTGAATGTGCTCTACAATTTCATTAATCTCTATTCATGACTATAACAATATCGGAAGAATCGGACAGAGTATCACATGTTCCTGGCTTTGCGGACTTCTAGAGATGCGTCTAGTCCCTGTTGGCACATTCAGGATGGGGGCTAAGGGCAGTCCAAGAATTCAGTCTCTCTGAATGTCAACTGTTTTCAAGTAACCACAGGTCAGGGATCCAGTCTGTTCATTCTCCCTCCATATGAAAATCCGTCAGGTGTTTATGTATTCAAAGAAGAGGCTACTCACTCCATCTGGTAAACCAACATACTCGTGATTTAGTGGAAAGAGCCCTGGAGTAGCACAGAGGGCTGCCTCAGTACACACTTAACTGAGCATCTAACAATGAATGGGTCAAGCCCTTCGTAGGCACTGGCTATGGGAAGATGACCAATACAGACAGCGGAACTTTGCTTTCAAGGCCTTCATAAAGCGCTGGAGATGACAAACAAACACGGTCAGATACAAAGGGTCAGGTTCAGGACTCCAATCATTAAAATCAAAAAGCCGCGGAATACAAAGGAAGGATTACTAGGGGGTAAGTTCCAGGAGGGCATCACAGAGACACCTCGGAGCTGGATCCGGAAGGACAGATGAGCTTAAGCTGAAAGTGGGGACGATAGTTCCCGGTGGCGGGAACCGCAGAAGCCGAGGCAGCGTTGGGGCGGAGCCCAGGTGGCACCCGCGGCGCTGCAAGGACACACAAGCTGTGGCAAGCTGGGTCAACTTCTCCGCGCCTTGGCTCAGAAACCTGTGACGATTACACCCTAAAAGCGCCTGGAAAAACTGCAAAACTCGTGTTGCTTTTCGCCAAAGCTACTACCCCACCGTGAGGGCAGGAAGCCCTGCGAGGCGCCTGTGAGGACGCAGACGCCGCCAAGCGAGTCCTCCACGCCTCCATCCCCTACTTAGTGAAGTCTAGACTCTGCCCACAGCCGAGAGGAAAGAAAGACCGGGGGTCGGAGAGGGTCCCTCCGGTGGCGGGCTCCACCGGAGCCTGGCTGAGCGCTTCAGCCAGAGTGGTTCCGTGGCCTCGGGCTGAGCGCTTCCCGCCGTCTCCCACCGCGGTCCCCACCGCCCCTCCGCAAGGCTCGGCACCTCCCCACACCTCCTCCGTCGCTGCGGCCGCTCCCGCTCCTCACAGCTGCGAAACCCGGGCCTATCCCGCGGTCGGGCCTCCTCGGCCCTCTTCGCCGTGACGAATCGGCGCCCGGTTGGGAAAGTATCCAAATTCGGGGAGTTTTGAGAGCCAATGGGCCTGAAAAAAAATCCCTGAGTGTGCTAAGCATCACCGTGTCCTCGTTAGAGGTTTATTTTTTCTAAAGAGGGTCGGGTGGGGCCTGGAAAAAAATTAAAAACAGTGTGGAAAGTGCGAGTGCGGAAGCTCCGGACGCGAGGGGCGGGGCGTGCGCGGGACAAAGGGAAGCGAAGCCGGAGCTGCGGGCGCTTTTTCTGCCCGCGGGTGAGTGTTTCCAAGTGGGCCGGACCGGGTCGGTGGGGGCAAGCCGTGGTGTCCCCGCTTGGCTGGACCCCGAGTTCCCTGGGGTTGCTGGGGTTCAGGCTTGGCCGTGGGGCCGGAGCCGGGAGCCGGTTGCGGCCTCCTTGAGGCCTAGTAGAGCGACGGTTGGGAGGGAGTCCCATCTGGGGCCCCCTCCTTGGAGGCAAGGCCAGTCCCCTGAAATTGGTCAAAGCACCTGTGCATACTGCGTTTTAGGGGAGTTGCTAGTCAAGTACATTCACCAAGACAAACTTAAAGAGAGCGACCTCAGGAAGCCCGCGGTCAAGGCAAGTCCGTGGTTCTCACCCCCAGGAAGAAGGTTCCCCCCACTGGTTCAGGCAGCGACCTGAAGACTCACGGTGTGGCTTAGAGTGATGAACGGAGCTCTGAAATAGTTTGGCCTGGGTCTGAAACTCAGCTCTGGCATTTGCTGGCTGCGTGTGGCTTCAGACAAGTTATTTGCACTCTCCGAGACTCTCTTGCTTCATCTGTAAAATGGGGATAGCTGTACATATCTTACGAAGTACTTGTGACTGTTAAGCGAAATAGTTCATAAGCCTACCCCGTATAAAATATTCCTTGAACAAATATTTATAGGGTATTTATTTTTATGCCAGCCACCAAGGATGGATCCAGCGGTGGACAAATGTACAAGCCCACTCTTAAATTTTATATTCTAGCAAAGGAGAGCAATAATTTTAAAGTATTAACAGTGACCTTATGGCAGTTGGCAGGGTCCCCTGCATCGAAGCCTACTGGATGTTGACAGCTCCCTTAATATGAGCAGAAAGGAAATATACACGAGTCAAAGATTCTGACTGTTCTTTAAGAGGGAATGACTCAGGTTGGACCATTGGGAAAATAAACTGTTTCTTTCCACACCAAAACTCATTCCTTATGCTCCCGGGAATTTCTTTAAAATGAATACTGGAAGCAAAAAATCGGGTCTATTTTACATCATTTTGGATGCAAATACCTCCAATAGTCATCGAAGTTTGTCTGCCTTCTTTCTAAAGATGAATTTTTGGCTTTTTGTACCTCACTATTTGTGATGTATGTTGATATAAAGAACAAGCTCAACATGAGTCTGGTCATGTTGTGAGCAGTTAATACTAGGACAAAATTTCCTAAGAATATAGCTAGGTCCTGACATGGTCCCTGTTTCCAAGTAGCATACAGTCTAGCCATATTGACAAGTTTTTAAAAAGTTATAATAATATCATGATCTGTGTAAACTATAGGAACACAGATGGCAGAGCAATTCTCCTCAGGTAATGTATCAAGAAAGTTCCATTTAGGAGATAAATTTTGAAATGGGCTGTGAAGGATGAATAAAAGCTTTTCAGGTAGACTCTCAAAATTTATTCCCAGCATTTATGAAGCTATTTACCACCATAAGAGAATATGAAGTTCATTGTCATACCAGTTACCTTTTGCACTGCTTCCAAGAATAAAATGCTGCCCTATTTAATAAAAATTATTATCCCAGAAGCATGGTACAGCTGCTGATCAGGGAGCTGTCAGTATCTGGTAGGCCTTGTTGGGTTCGACCCTGATAATACATCACATTCTATTCTCATCCTTGTATCAGTCTGAGGAAATGTTCACATGGTGTCAGCAAAATGTTTTTCATACTAGAGGTGGCTTAGTATCACAAGAAAAAAAACCTGAAAGTACATTTCTAAATATCCCCAGTACTTTATTTTAGTCATTTAGTTGTAATCAACCAAATGACCTTTAAGAACCAGTTAAAATATGCAGAAGGTGCATATTTAATTACTAGGAATTAAGGTGAAGTAATTTTACTCAGAAATCCCAATTAAATTACCCTATTCATTAGGAAAACATTCTCGTATGCTTGCTGAGTTTTGATTCTCTTTTTTTTTCCTTTTTTTTTTTTTTATTTTAGTGTCTCAGATTCATTCTTAAGGAACTGAGAACTTAATCTTCCAAAATGTCAAGTAAGTTTCAATTTTTATATTTATCAATCTATGTTAATAAGAGACTAATGCCCTAGCAAGTGGGAATTCCAAAATACTCTCATTTTTTTTTTCTTCAAAACAGGACCATTGGTAGTTTTGTTGCATAGTATTATATCTCAGTTGTTTACAAGAAGTTATTTATTTTCTTTCAAACAGAAAGACCATCTTATGCCCCACCTCCCACCCCAGCTCCTGCAACAGTAAGTTTTAATTTTCTTGTTAATGTAATAGCCAAGTCTGGCCTTGATACAAAAACCCAGATGTCTTCCAGTGACAGTCACTCAATCATCACAGCAACAGGATGAAATTCAGCTAAAAAAAAAAAAAAGAAAAGAAAAACAGCACTCCTACTAAATAAAATAATTATCTGCATCTTTCCTTGAACCAACCCCAACATTTAAAGAAACAATACTGTAAATTCCAACCTCCTATGCTCAGTTTGTTTTTTCTTTGTAAATGGAAAGTGCCAATTTTAACACTTCTTATTAATCTTCACTATTAAGAGTCTCTAAGTTGATACTGAGTGAATGCTCGTTCTGGCTTTTTTGTTAAACCTAACCTTCAACTGGTTATGATTTTTTCTCCTTTCTTGTCTCTCTATAAAATTTTCATATTAAACAATAAAGCTTCTGAAACTACACTCATTGTAAGTATTTTCAAGCTGTTCAAGTAAAGATTTCATTATCTATGGGTCAGATCTTGTTATTGAAACTTACTCCATTCCACAAATTACATTTTATTGGTTTGGAAGTATATATGTTTTTAAGGTATCTAAAAAGTAGTTGTGAACATGGTTTTTCACCCAGCAAGCTCTGGCCCAGCTTGGTCAGCATGTAAAATAATTTTCCAACCCACAAAATAGATTTAACAGTAACTGTTCAGGTCTTGCTGAAATGGCTTCCTTGTTGGTTTTTTGGGTGGGGGGTTTTGTTTGTTTTTTAAAAAACACTGTTAACATGACCAGATTCTACAAAATTAGTTCTTTAATATTAATCCTTCCTTCCATAGCCCCTACCATCTAAATTTCAGGCTAGTCTACTTTTCACTACTAATAAGGTCCTTGTGTAATTTTGTTTTCTCCACTAGAAAACTACTCATATTTACTAACCCTCAGATGTATATTTTAGTTACATTTATCAACAATTTGTTTTTCCTTAGTGAGATGCTTTTAAAAAGAGATATTGCACCATATGTTCTCATTTCAATTTATATTATATACAGGCTCTAAAGTTAATTCCAGTAGACCATAAAGTCCTGTGCTTGGTTTGTTTCCTTTCTTAAAGAACATTTGTTATGACCATCTCCATGGCATTCTGCTAGTGGCTATACAGGTGGAGCTGAACAATTGAGATTCTGACCTGAAAAAGCTAACCATTTACTTCAGCTTTGGAAATGGTATAATCATAATGTTTTGCTTTCCATTTTTTTTGTTCCCTTATTTTTCTAACATTATTGCCTCATAATGTTGAACAGTGATTCTTATTATTTATGCAACCTCTGAAGGTGTCATTTTGACATAAATACCACCTCTGACAATGTATAATATCTTGAGGACAAACTTGATGTTTTGAGATTAAAATATTTCAAAAACCAAGTGTCCCCTGATAATTTCTTATGCGGAAAAAGGGACTTTTTTGCCTTTCTTTAGTTGTATTTTTTGTGCCATTATAATTTCACATTAACACACAAAATACAGAAGACTAGGGATTAGAACATCCAACAGAATGGATACTAAATGAATTATTCTCCTTTCTTTTTTCTTTCCATTACTTCTACCGCTACCACCACCACCATCACCACCACTACCGCCACTCTCACCTCCACCACCCAAATGTACCACTCCAAGTAATATACACTTCTTTCGTGCCTTTGATACTTCATCTGTGTTTTACCTACTTAAATATGCTTTATTTGCGTCTTTTTTAACTGTTTAGAGTAGAAATTGATCAGCCGTTCTCTTTTTTCCTAAAGAGTATGAAATGTAATATCTGTTTAAATGTCTTTCTTTTGGGTACTAAGGATATGTACAGCGGCATGTTTTAGGAAATTGTGTTTATTTTGTAACAGCTACAGCTTAGTTGGAATGTGTTAAGTGTATTTTATATCATACAATTAAGGACTGATAATTGTTAATTGCATGTAAAAGTGAAATTGTCACGCATTTTGACTGAGTTTGACAAGGTAAAATACCCTAATTTTGGTCTCTCTACTACATTCTTTCTATGCATTATGCCTTGGTTCTCATGAACATTGAGTGTCATTGTGTTAGCCCCAAGGCCATTGCTATCTAAGAGCCTGTTGGTGATTACATCAACACATAATTCACAAAAACCAAGAGTTCTGTTGCTGAAATGAGCAGTTGTGTTTTCAAAGGGTGAGAGCTATCAGGAAACTAGATGAAAAAAGAAAAAAAGTAGTTCACATTGAGACTAAATTTTTTCATGATTGACCTATGGAAGATGGATCAAAGAAGAGATGGAAGAGAAATCCTATAAAAGAATGACTGGGTTAAAAAGAGCAGATAGTACCCCAGAATGGAATCCATGCATTTCTTACAAGTCTTTGTTTTAAATCATGTATGTGACATCCATCAAATCCAACATATGTTCTTTTCAATTGACAAATCCTGGCTTCCTGATTTGAGTCTCTTTTCATTTCTCACATTATATAAAATTATTTAAAACTGTCTTTGAAATCAGATCCATTTCTTGTTTTTGTTTTTAGTAGATGAATACACTGGTGGCATCCATATAACTGTCAAATAAATTGTGTTTTGTTTTGCATGTAGTGTTTTCAGAGTTCTAGTTTATCACACTTCAAGCCTTACTCTCTCAGTCTTCATATATTGCTAAGTTGTTATATCCTATTGTTGACCATAAAGTAATCCTGAATGTTTTAAACACTTCAGTGTATTGCTTACCTCAAAAAACAACACACATTCACAGTCACACAAACACCCCCAGCCCCTACAAAAAAGAAAGACAAAAACAACCAAAAGACACTGCAAACAGGTTTCTCAGTGAAAGAAAAATATTTGATTTCCTCAGTGAAAAAAAAGAACAATTACCACACATCATTGCTTGTTTAAATTCAGGTTGCTTTTGCATGCCATATGCAGATCATTTTTCATTTCTGTGTTTTCCTCGTTTGAGCTCATTTCTCATTCGTGTTTTTGTCTCATTTGTTTCCATCAGCAAATGCCCAGCACACCAGGGTTTGTGGGATACAATCCATACAGTCATCTCGCCTACAACAACTACAGGCTGGGAGGGAACCCGGGCACCAACAGCCGGGTCACGGTAGGAGAATCAACTATTACAGCATCCGGCAAACAACTGGAATTGACCAGAAATGCCTTCAGAATTAGGTCTTTTTGAATCATAAGCACAGCCATTTAAAAATTTTTTTAACCTGGCTTTTTGACTATTTTCACCATTCGTTGTAGGATCTCACACTGAAAAACTAAATTGTGAGATCTGGAATGTATATGGAAGAAAAGGAAAATCCATTCTGTTTGGTGGTTGGTAGGGTTAAAGCCTTGAGCACTTGACGCTTATACTGTATGTAAACAATCATAATTTCTTATAGTAAAAATACCCTTTTTGACGTAAAGAGTATCTTTCATTTTTCTAAGGTGACTGGCATTAGTCTCAAGGACTCAGTTTCTAGTAAAGGCTGGGTTTTCAGACCTGGCTTTTTCAGGTCTGGAAAGCTTTTGGCTGGCATACCAGTTTGAATCACTACCCATAGTTATTTGTCTTTTGGATTTGATAATTGACCTTCTGACTGAGACTCATTTCTCTCTAGTAAAAAAGAGAAAAACGTTTTAATGTCACCTCAAAGAAATGCAGAATAAAGGCTGAATGAAATTAATTTGAAGTATCAGACTGGATATGCACGAGAAGTGCATTTTTAATCCTTAGTATAAGAGATATGATTTCTGAAACTTAGGATGTTTCATTTACATGATCAGCCCAAGATATGAAAATTGGATGATACACTTCAAAGCTTTTATTTTAGAATCATCTTAAATTTCATTCAAAAAAGTTTAGATACCAAAAACGCCAATAATTATAAAAATTACTTACTAAAAATAAAAATAAATCCAAAAGTCAAATACTTACATACATTGAAATGTAGTGTTGGTGAGAATTTATACAACCCAGAATGGCTGTAAAGTTTTTAATACCTGGTTTTTGTTTGCTGTGTTCATAAATAACAAGTGCCATCTATTAATGTAACTTCAAAAAGCCCTCTCACCCTGTAGTCAAGCTAGAACTGAAAGCTTGTAGCTATCAAATGAATGTCTATCTTGATAAGCATATTGCTTAGCTTGATAGGTTTTGTTTGTCTAAAATTTTTCATTGTTTCTGCATAAGTTGTACTTCATAAGCATATCAAGTTTTTATGTGCCATGCATATTTCATGGTATCTAAAAAGAATTCTGACAAAGTGTGTGTATGTATGCATTTCACAATGCATACAGTTTTTATGTGCATCAGTACATGTTTTTCCCTGGCCTAAATGTGTTGTTTCACAAGTTTAATGGGTGACAAGATTTTCAAATGATAAAGAACATTTTAATTTAAACAATGAACAGAACCAATTGTGGATCTTCATGTTAATGCAGAAATTTTTTCACGGGCAGTAAACAAGAATGATTGCATTTAATAGCTCTATACAGTCACCTCTTGATTATCTATGTTAATGGAATAGAAATGGTAACTATAATATTACAATAATTTGTCTTTTGGTTTTTGCGAGCATTTTGTTCTTGGATTTAGCTGTGGGGGATTCTTTGTTAATAAAGTGAGATTATTCGATGGAGACTAGGAAGAGAACGTGCACTCCCTATTGAATCACTCATCTATTTCTTCCCATTCCTTCTTGGCGAATGTTAAGAACCAAGCATTTGGTGTAGACACTAGCTTCATGGTAGATTAAGTATAGAGAGTTACTGGGCATGGAAAATTCGGTGTTTTGGTCCTTTGTGGAGATTTACTTTCTATTATTGTCTTCTTGACACCAGATTGAAGTATAATCAAACTGCTACATGAAGGACCTATAAAATGTGGAGGTTTTATACTACTTGCTCTGTTTTTTCTTTACCTAGTTTAAGCTGTGTTAGGACTCAATGGCTCTGATTTTGACCATTATGAAAGCATTTTGATTTTACTATGACCCTAGTTATGTATTACTTTTGGGGGTGAAAAGAAGCTCCTGTTTGGTATTGTTGTCTGCAGATTGCATTAGTGATTTTCAAGGAATGAGTGTGTGAAGCCCTGCCAAGTAGCTTCTGGTAGGCCATAGAGAACATTGTGTGTCCCTGATGAGTCCAGTTCACTTGGATCGTTTTCAGACAGTAAATACTCTATATAGTATGTTGAGACCTTGTGGAGTGCTTATGATAGCTACGAGTTGGAATTGACTCCTAGTCAGTTCTTCATTCAGATGATGATTAGCATTTTCTTAAGTACAGGTGTGAAAACAGATCGAGACAAAAATGTCTTTAAAAACAGCCTATTTCCTATACATTAATAGAAATTCTGTCCCAGAAGAAACCCCTTAATGAGACCCTACTAGAGAAACAGCTGAAAATTGCAAAAGAAACAACAAAAAACTGAGTGGCCAAGATGAATTTCACAAAATCATGGACTTTATTCATAGGAGATTTCCTAGGACCTTGCTCTTATGTATAAGCACAGTTCCACTTGCCTCCCCAGAAATTGAAAGCAGAAAATTGGAAGGAGAGAGAGT
This sequence comes from Alouatta palliata, assembly GCA_004027835.1. Classification (NCBI taxonomy): domain Eukaryota; kingdom Metazoa; phylum Chordata; class Mammalia; order Primates; family Atelidae; genus Alouatta; species Alouatta palliata. Next base: position 112,987 of record PVKV010002641.1, on the reverse strand, counting down.
TGCTGCTAGAGGTGGATTTCCTGATAGTGGCAAGGAAAGAAACAGTTCAAAAATGGAAACACACTCTCCAAAAGCATAGCCCCTGGGCCGTTTCGTAAAAGAGCCAACAGTAGTTTTTTACATTTCCCACATCTGACAGAGGGTTACAGCACAGCAAACAGTGGTTGTTTCTAATTGACTCTTACCCAGAAAGGGTCTGAAGTATGTTTAACTCTTTTTTAAAAGAAATGTTTAAGACATTGTAGAAAGATGTCTGTCTGAGACATTAAATAAATTGGAGGTGTGTAATGATATAAATCTGCTATCCCCCGAAAACCATCTGAAATGTAACTTTATTCTTGTTTTGGTTTTTTTTTAAGTTTGGGGGTTTTTGTTTTTGTTTGTTTGTTTGTTTGTTTTGGTAAGTTGACTGGTCTCAATATGTAGATGATTTGTTTACCTTTCTTTGGGAGAAAGGAGGGGAAATAGCAAATCCATTAACATAAAATGTGATTCTTTGAAAAATACCATAAAGTAAATACTATTATGTTTTTAAAGTGTTTTAATTCATACTTAAAGCTTGAAAGCATAGGCATTTTAGAATTCTTTACCTCTTTAATTTAAAAAAATTTTGACAGTGATCTTACTACCTCAGTTATGGGCACAATTCCAACTTTATTTGTAACCCATTTCATGGAATTCTGAAGGCTTGTGTTGGATATGCGTTGGAAATGTTGAAGTCATGTATATTACTTTCTAATAACTTTATGTGTGAAGAAGCAGCCTTTTGTATATCTGTTCCTCTGAATCCATAACCTTAGCCTTATAGGAATTTCCTTTCCCCTTGAAAGAACTCGTACAAACCCTGATACAGGTTTCCCCTTATTGGCTGCACATCCCACCACATTTGACAGTTTCCATGCCTCCTGACCATCTCTGTTGCCCACTACTGGCTGAAAACAGGGTCTGTCTACCTGGGCACTAGCATAAGGTGTGGTAAGAATGCATGGGAGGAATGGAAAGAGAGGAAATACTGCATCCAAGCCAAAATGCTTTCTAATAACTTCATATATGAAGAAGTAGAGTTACAGGGAAGGAGAGAGACCCTTGTAGGAAGAGGAAACATTTCTTGATCATAGTGGAAAGGGACACAAACGTGCTCATCCCAGAGCCCTCGAATGCAAAATAAGGTTATAATTGGGGTCCCAGCCCAGAGTGGAGGAGTATCTCGGGAGTTTTATCACAGCAGCAACAGAAGAGGAAGCAAACAAAATGTCACTTTAGTTTTTTTATAAGAATTTGCCAATCCTGTCTTTTGATAATTAGTATAAAGCCAGCACTGCTTTTCTCCAGCCTACCAGGGAGAGTCAGTATCAGAGATCTCCTGAAAATTTGCAAATTGTCTGAAATAGCAATGCTTTTTCTTATCCTGGGTCTTTAATCAAATGCAGTCATGCATATTAAGGGGAGACTAAAAAGTTGAAATAGATAGTTGTGGATGGGTGTTATCTGGGTGGCCTACTAGAAGCTGTCTGGAAGCTCACCTAGACCTTAGACCAGAGGAAAAACTGGTCACTTCTCTTTCTCTTTCCTTCTTCCTTTTTTATTTTTTCTCTCACTTATTTTTGCTTTACCTTGTTAAAAAATATTTTCAGTCTTCCCTCTCCCTTCTTTTCTCCTGTCTCCCTTTTCCTGCATATCCCATCTTTACTTTTCCTTTGTCTTTCCCATAAAACCGAAGATTTTTAATGGAATGGAGCTTGTCAATATAAGACCTCAAAAATAGCATTATCAGGCCCCATATCTGCCACTTCTCTGTTCCTGATAAACTTGTTTGCTTTTACACTGTGATTAGGCCTAAGGACAAAGAAAAGTGTGACTTGAGTTCACACTTTTTATTCCCCCTTTACAAGAAAACCGCTAGGTAACAGACAGAACCTTAAGAGAAATAAAATCTCTAGCCTGGCAAAGGAGGTAAGGTGGTTTGTTATTTCACAAATTGTTTTTGTTTTTGAACCTGGGAAGTTGTTTTTGTGGTGGTATTGTTGGGAGTGCATTCCTAACATAGTGCTAATAGGTACTAAGGCTCCTATAGACAGTGTGAGAATGGTAAGTGCTAAGGGTTCAGATCCTGCTACAGATAATCAAGTGTTGACTGTATGTGTAATGGTAATTGAGCAGAATCAGAGGGTGCCAGGTAAAGTCCTGAATATGAGACGGTTGATATATAACCATATATTTTCAATGTATGGGTTATCTTGTAATATTTTATTTGTTCTTACAGCCAGGTTGTCAAAGTATTGGCAATAAACTGCTAAGTAAAACATTTAAAAATTACGTGCTTAAAGTCATTTTCTTTTGAACATTTCTGAATTTGCAGTAATAGCTATTTTCAGTGGAGAAAATATTTGGACGAGTAGAAGAAAGGCGCATTAGAATTTTTTAAGGAACTCTCTTTTCAGTTTGCCGGTGAACTCCTTACAGTTGAATAATGAATGTATTTAACTCTTTTGTAGGCATCCTCTGGTATTACGATTCCAAAACCCCCAAAGCCACCAGATAAGCCGCTGATGCCCTACATGAGGTACAGCAGAAAGGTAGGCTCTTAGGACCTGGAAAGGAGTGAGGACACTGTCTTTGCTTCTTCTTTGCTTTACGTCTAATTTTAGATTGACTTAGCCAGCTTTTCTGTGCATATTCAGAGGAAAGGACCAAAAAACTACAGTTTTTAAAACAATTAGTTCTGATTTCAAAATTCCAGAACAAAATCCAACAAGAGGAGCATGATTAAATAAACTTTTAAAATCCTTAAGACAGAATGTTCTGTAGCCATTAAAGTCATGTCTTTTGTAGAATATTTAATGACATGAGGAATATGTTAAGTAAAGGAGGAATACAAGACTGTATGAATTAATATCTTATTTTTATAAAAGTAATGCAACCACATGTTAGTTTGAAGGGGGAAAACACAGAAGACAATGATTATCTCTAAGCAGTAAGCTTATTGTAGTTTTTATTTTCTTTATATGTCCTCAAATTTCCCCCCCTTTTTTTTTGGTGATGAACCTACATTACTCTTAAAATAAAAAAATATAGCCAATATCTTTATTAAAAGGCAGAGCATTTTAACCACTATCTAGAAATTTTAAACCTTTTGGTCTTGACTATTGTATATGTATTTGATAATATGATGTATTGTGTTACACAAATTAAGCATTTTCTTCTAAATTCACATGAACTTTTAGAGACATAGCCTATGTTGTTGAAGTAACTCATCTTAAGCATCTGTAGTGATTGGAGATATTCTTGTCTATCAAATTGAAGTATTTATAAGTGAGTGGCATGATGTCTGAGATCTGTCTTAATCCAATAGGGCAAAGATGACATGAGATTGGCCAGCCATTGATAACTGTTGAAGTAGGCTGATGAGTACATAGAAATTTGATCCTGTTTTCTCTGCTTTTTATATTTAAAAGTTTCCATATTAAAAAGTATTTTTTAGTGTCTGTACATTTAGACATCAGTATTGACATTTCACCTGTTTTCTTTTTAAGGTCTGGGACCAAGTAAAGGCTTCCAACCCTGACCTAAAGTTGTGGGAGATTGGCAAGATTATTGGTGGCATGTGGCGAGATCTCACTGATGAAGAAAAACAAGAATATTTAAACGAATACGAAGCAGAAAAGGTAGAGTAGGGGCTCACAGTGGGATAGATAATGTGTAAAATACATAAACATTGGCTTACTATTTATAAAGGAAACATAAGATTTGGTCAGAAGGCTGATGCTATACTGAGGCTCTGTCTACCTAAGTCAAGTCAGCTTCTCAAGGCCTCAGATTTCTTGTCTGTAAAAAAGGAGATAATTATCCCAACACTCTGCTTACATCATATCTTTTGACAGTCAAATGAGATAACATAAGTCTGCATTGTAACCTGCAAAATGTTAATTATAAAACCAAAAATCATTTGAATTTCAGATAGAGTACAATGAATCTATGAAGGCCTATCATAATTCCCCCGCGTACCTTGCTTACATAAATGCAAAAAGTCGTGCAGAAGCTGCTTTAGAGGAAGAAAGTCGACAGAGACAGTCTCGCATGGAGAAAGGAGAACCGTATATGAGCATTCAGCCTGCTGAAGATCCAGATGGTAAAAGAAAAAAAGTGGGGTTTTGTTTCTGCTTTCTCTGAGAGTTAAGATATGAGAAATCTCCTAAGTTTTTATTTCTTATCCTAAATGGAAAAGAAAGCATAATTCAATTATCATCTCAGTATTTTGGTTATATTAAGATTTGTATGTGAATTTCCCACAAGAAAAAGAAATATCTTTTTCAGTGTAGAAAATAGCAAAAATTATTTATTGTTCATCAGAATCTTTGTACTCAAAATGTATGAAAGGTTTTTAAGTCACAATCAGGATTTTGCCTCATCTGCTTTTAAAAAGCTAAGTGCATTCTAATTCTATCCTGTTTTTTTATTGGTTCACTAAATTTGCTGAATTAAAGGCTCTTAAGGGAGAAGCTAATGAGTATGTAGAAACATTACGAAATTTCCTTTCTATTTAATTCAGAAATCCAATGTATAAATACAGCTCATGCTGCTACTCATGAGGGTACACCCATACAAATTTTATACATGCACACGAATAGCAGAGCTACCTAATTGCCATCCTGAATGAGTACTTAGCAGGTGTGCTGATTGTTCTGGTCTTATGCAGCCAGGCAGGGTCTGAAGCTGCAGGGAGACACAGAGATAGCCACCTGCAGTATGAACACACTCAACCACATATCTAGTGTGCTGTATAACATTAATAGTTTCTCTGTATGCTGCTGTGATGTGCAGAAGAGTAGAAGCTCTAGCTACAAGCAACAAAGACATCAGGAAAATGATTTAAGATCCCATCTTAAAGTAGCAATAACAAAGAAGAAGCCTATAAGAATTTTAAAGACAACATCAATGAGGGAGGAAGCAATAATAGCACCTAAAGACAAGAATAAATTGATAAAAGTGTAGAAAACCAAAAATCATTTTTTAAAAGAATGGACTGGAATATTGTTCTCATAAATACAGACAGTGGAATGTAATACTATAGAGAATAGACTGTGGAATAGAAACAGTAATGAGTGGTTTTTTTTTTACTTTTTTTTTTTTTTAATAAATTAATTCCCTTGAACATCTGACTCCAGACAGTCCTGAGTGTTAAGCCGAATAATCAGCAGTGCTAAAGACACACACTAGCATCCTCACACTTCAGTTACTCAAATGGGCTGATTAATGCAAGAGAAACATAAAGAATTGAAAAACAGAAGATGTTCCAGGGTACAAATATTGGGAGGATGCAGGTCATTACAAGAAGAAACAGAGGCCAGCAACATAAGTAGAAAATAACTGTAGCTTTCATTAACAGCATGAACACTGAGAAGGACTGAAGAGATTCACTCAGAAACAGTCCCAAACTTAGGCCTATTATGTTTTTAACTTTAAGATCGGATCTTGCTAGTAAGAAAGTACAGGTAACAATGAAGATGCCAGTATGAGGATTTCATTAGCATGCCAGTATGAAAATGATCAGAAAGAGGAAGACTTGGGAGGTAGAAATGTATGTAAAACGTACATAAGAGAAAGGTGGCATCTGCATGAAGTACAACAGCTACTGACTTCTTTAACAGAGATCTGTCAAAAGATAGAGATGGCCAGGTACCATGGCTCATGGCTGTAATCCCAACACTTTAGGAAACTGAAGCAGGAGGATTGCTTGTGGCCAAGAGTTTGAAACCAGCCTGGGCAACATAGAAAGAACCTGTCTCTACAAAATACTTAAAAATTAGCTGGGCATGGTGGCTTGTGCCTGTAGTCCCAGCTACTCCAACTGAGGCTGAGGTGGGAGGATCAGTTGAGCCCAGGAGTTCGAGGCTGCAGTGAGCTGTGATCATGCCACTGCACTCCATCCTGGATGACAGAGCAATACCCAGTCTCAAAAAAAAAAAAATAGGGCATATGCAGTTTCCCCACAAGACAATGAAGGCTTTTATTCAATGAGAGACCCTTCATGGGATAAATAGCTGTTGAATTAAATCGTAACTAGAAAAGCCATTCCCCATAAAAAAGGAAGCAGGCAACTAACATGCAAGGAAGGACAAGCCCAAATTGCTTAGACTTTGTTTTCTCACATCTACATTGGGGCCATATAAATGAAAGAAGAAAACAAAAAATAACAACAAAAGTAGATAACTTAGAGTTAGCACAGATTTACCATATATAACCTTAAAGGTGAAACACTCCTAAAAAGTAGAAAGGTTTAAAAAACTGTATCTTGCCCAGTAGTTTCAATTTCAGAAGTTTACTTCCAAAAGAAATTACTCAAAAGGAAATGAAAGTAATTTTTTTAAAAAACAGTTTTTAGCTGTAATAGTTATGATAATGAGAATTTTAGGAACTATTTATTTAACTGCCACAATAAGGGAGGTGCTAGACTGTGACATAGCCACACAACATAGGCCTCTGAAGCGTGGTCTCTCTCTGTCTGGTGGGACACTGAGGTGATTAACTGGTTCGGAGAGAAGCATTTGTTTTAATATGTATTGCTTAAGAGAATGCTCTCTTTTTTTATTTTTTTAAGTGAGTTAGTTTAAAGAAAAATTATTAAGTAAACAATAATACAGGCTGTTAAAAGATATATGAAAAACTATGACAGTGATAGAGCAAAGACTGAGATTAAGGAAACACTAGATAGCTATTAAAAATAAGCATAATAGGGTGGGCACAGTGGCTCACACCTGTAATCCCAGCACTTTAGAAGGCCAGAATGGGTGGATCACATGAGTTCAGGAGTTCAAGACCATCCTGGCCAACATGGTGAAACCTTGCCTCTACTAAAAATACAAAAATTAGCTAGGCGTGGTGCCAGGCACCTGTAATTCCGGCTACTTGGGAGGCTGAGGCACAAGAATCACTTGAACCCAGGAGGTGAAGGTTGCAGTGAGCCAGGATCAGGCCATTGCACTCCAGCCTGGGTGACACAGTGAGATTCTGTCTCAAAACAAAACAAAACAAAAACATATAAACCAGACCTCTACTGTATGAACTTGGGTCATACCATTACACACTGGCAATAGCTGGCTAAGTGTAAACTGACAAAAATTAAATTTGGAATCAAACATTTATTTTTCTTCTGTAAATCACTTGAAGGCCTGGGAAACTGAATATTGTTAGAGATGATGTTTTCTCTGCTGTGATAATTTTACAAATGGGCATTTTCATTCATTTTTAAAGTGCTTCAGTGACAAAGACACTGCCGAGTTCATATGATGTTCATCAGTTGTTAAATGCCTTAAGTTACTACTAGGAGAGTAAAACACTGGGCAGAAGGTCAATGAGTGCCATCACATGCAGCCTTCACATTGATTCCAAAGCCAAAAGAGAAATGTTGTATCTCGTTCATGTTTTAGCCAAATCCTTCTCAGACACACATCATCACTTAAAGACTGGGAGATAAACTACTGCCTTGGCCAATGAACACATTAAATCCTCTGTATGGTTTTTATCGAGTTACTGCCCCAGAGCTCCCATGATTCTGGTCAGGTCCACTTATTAGGCCAGCGAGGGCCATAGTTCCTTGGTAATTAAGTGTTAACATTGTTAACACTCCTTTTTATGGTTACTGGTGACCTAATTTCCAGAATAATCTGTTCATTCCAGATTATGATGATGGCTTTTCAATGAAGCATACAGCCACCGCCCGTTTCCAGAGAAACCACCGCCTCATCAGTGAAATCCTTAGTGAGAGTGTGGTGCCAGACGTTCGATCAGTTGTCACAACAGCTAGAATGCAGGTCCTCAAACGACAGGTCCAGTCCTTAATGGTTCATCAGGTAAAGTCATAAAATATTCATTTCAATAAAATGGGCCCATGCCGCAAATTCCAGGTGACACGATTCTTACACCATGTGTAAATGTGCCTGCTAAATATTTCAGTCTAACCTGTTCCTGATTTGGAGAAGAGGTTTAAGGAAGTGGACCTTTCCCAGAGGTTTAATAAGTTTATCATTAAAAACTGTAACATAGAACCTTGTAGTGGAAAGTATATTTGTTTAGCTATACATGTGAACATAAGACTTTTGAGACATCCTATCAATCTTTACTGCTCTACTAAATATTTTTTCCAAAAGAATTGCTCAGACGTGAAACAGTATTCTTTAACATTTAGCTATTTATCATAGTCATTTCTTTGTGCTGCATTTTGTAGTTTTTAAATCTTAGCTAGACTCATGTAATTAATGATCTAAAGTAAAAATTCAAAGCATTATTTGGTACATTGTTTGAAATTGTGGACCATTAAAAAATGAGACATATTTTCTGTGTTGGACATTTGCTTTAGAGAAAATAATTAAGTAATAAATATAAAGCCTGATCCTGTCTTACAGCGAAAACTAGAAGCAGAACTTCTTCAGATAGAGGAACGACACCAGGAGAAGAAGAGGAAATTCCTGGAAAGCACAGATTCATTCAACAATGAACTTAAAAGGGTATCTGTTTAATATGTTAACTATACTTTTATCACTATACCTGTTACTTTATTTTTCCTCATTCTTTTTTCCAAAATAGTGTTTTAATGAATGTTGTTCGCTTTGAAACAGGGTTAACTTTACTATATAACCTGTAAGATCTTTTTTTATACAGTTGTTCCCATCCTCTGGCAAAATTGCAATAAATTTGAAATATCATGGCGTATACGCATATCTACTAGGCCTATTAATGCTAGAGCCCTCTGATATTTTAAACTCCCATACAGTCATGAATTACTTTTATTTTATTGTGATTTAGTCATAAAATGTCTTCTTTAGATGTAATTTATAGTTAGCACTTTACATTCAGACAAGGAAATCTAGTTGGTAGACCAAAATATAAAATGGAAGCCTTACGTATACCCCAGAACTTTCACTATTTTGCCTCGCCAGCTGTTCTGGAATATCAGGTGTTATACGACTGCTAGAGCAGCTTTCTTTTCTTATAGACCCAAGAGTTTCAGAGAAGACCTAGAACCACATTTTTTTGCCACACACACAGACACACAGGTGTATAGATATATATATATAGCTTATGGGCAAGAAAACCAACTTTTGAAAGAATATATCTGGCTCAAAAATTATAAGAAAACAACATTACTAAGAGTTCTGGTTTTTTCTGACTAGTTGTGTGGTCTGAAAGTAGAAGTGGATATGGAGAAAATTGCAGCTGAGATTGCACAGGCAGAGGAACAGGCCCGCAAAAGGCAGGAGGAAAGGGAGAAGGAGGCGGCAGAGCAAGCTGAACGCAGTCAGAGCAGCATGGTTCCTGAGGAAGAACAAGCAGCCAACAAAGGCGAGGAGAAGAAGGACGACGAGAACATTCCAATGGAGACAGGTAACCCACTAGCAGCAAACAAGAAAGTGCCAAGACTTTGTACGGCTGTCTTTAATTTAGATTTTTCTTTCTAAGTGCAAGTTTTCTGGTGCCTGCCGCTGAGAGTGATTCGCAGTACTGAATTTGACAAGACATTGACATTCAATATTTTAACCTTTATTGCTTACATTATTTATCAAGATGTAGTTATTGCTGTTAAGATTAATTGTATTTGGTGTCCTAGAACAGCATTCTGCAAAGTAATACCTACAGGCCAGTCCTGCCCACCACTTGTTTTTGTAAATAAAACTGGAACACAGCCACACTTTTTACATAGTGTCTGTGGCTGCTTTGAGGCTAAAACAGTATAGTTGAGTAGTTACAACAAAGACTGCCTGGCCTGCAAAGTCGAAAATATTTGCTGTCTGGCTCTTTACAGAAAAAAATTGCCAGCCCTATCCTAGAAAGACCCTACTTCTAGGTATATTGATTTTCCTGATTAAAAGCAGCATTCCTCAAGGTAAAAAATAATAATAACTTGTATGAATAAAACTTATATAAAGTATTGATTACATTGATTATCATTTGTAATTTTGAGTTCACCTAACCTCATAGCACTGTTTTGACACTGCCTAGTACACTGTGTAAACAGGACTAAGCTAAAAGTCATTATGGAAAACAAAACCAAAGGCTTCCTGGAGCATCACTGCAAGAAGTGGCAGGGACAGTAGTCATACTTGGTACTCAAATGACAACCTCCTAGTGTCATACTTTGTAGTCAAATGACAACCATCTGGAAAACATGTAATGAAATACAGATCTTTACCAGGTATTTTTGCAAAATTTAATCCCGCAGATTAACATTTTAGATAGTCATATTTTAAGTTTCACTATCTGAGTCTCTGTTTTGTATGAACATGTTTTTTATCTTAATGAATTTGGAGCATGAGCACATCTTTGTGGTTAAAGTAAGAGCTTGAAATGTAAAATACTGATTTTTGCAACTAGACGAACTCTCTGTCCCTTGCCTCTGTTTTGGCACCTGTGAATGAGTCATGTCTTATGCTTAAGGTTTGCAGGTCTTTACTCAACTTCTGTTCTCCTAGCTCAAGGAAAAACCTGAAGAAAATCGTTTGAGACTATTAGAACCAAAACTTCACGCTTTTATTTCCTACAGGAAACAGCCCAGCATGACTTTAACAAAGTATCTAAAAGATCAACCTTGTATCATTTTTACTTCTTTTCCTCCTTTAATCCATAGCACTGCAGACTGAGTCTCACTCACTGTCCAATAGAAATAAAATGCAATTCACCTGTGAAGTTTTAAATTTTCTGCTAGTGACCCATTTTTTAAAGTTAAGCAAAACAAGTGTTTTAACAATATGTTTTATTTAATTCAGCATATCCTAAGTAACATTATTTCAACGCGGAAGAAACATTTTAAAATCAGCTTTCCTTTTTTTAAATAGTCTTCAAATCCAGTGTATATTTTATATTTTTCTACACATCTCAATTCGGAAGATAAATTTTTATCAAAAGTATTTGATCTGCATTTATTTACTACATTTCATAAATTTACAGATAAAAGGTAGATTTTCATACCCAAATTGTTCCAACATTCTTAAAAGTTCTGTAGTCATATTGGCTCATTTCAGGGGTTTAATAACCACATGTGGCTGGTGGCTACTATATTGGACAGCACAACTGTATGCTGTCAGCATAACTAGAGTAAAATTTTCATCTTGGAACTGACAGTGACAAATGTGTGATTACAGAGGAGACACACCTTGAAGAAACGACAGAGAGCCAACAGAACGGTGAAGAAGGCACGTCTACTCCCGAGGACAAGGAGAGTGGGCAGGAGGGGGTCGACAGTATGGCAGAGGAAGGAACCAGTGATAGCAACACTGGCTCAGAGAGCAACAGTGCAACAGTGGAGGAGCCCCCAACAGACCCCATACCAGAAGACGAGAAAAAAGAATAAATGTTGCCTTGTTTTATGTGTTCTAAATACTTTTTTAAATGAAAAAATGTTTTTTGGTTTTAATGGTGTTATGTGGTTTGTGTATTAATTTTTTCCTTGTCCGTATCACACCACCAAAGGCTTTTGGACCATTTAGCATCATGAGCCTAATGGCACAGTCAGTCACCTTTCTTAGTGTTGTGAAGATGGCCCTTTTCTTTGGATCTTGTTTCTATCCCTCAACTGCTGAAAGCCTCAGAGTGTAGATTAATTGAGAAAACACCCAACTCTTTTAGAGAATTATCCTTTGATGCTGCAGAATCTGTTCTTACAATGCCTTCCTACAGCTCACTGGGGTGCTTACCAAAGCCATAGCTTTAAACCTTCCCAATCCCCATCAACAGCTTCCTGAAAGTCTCCTCTCTTGTTTACTTCTGCAAAGGGTAGCTTCTTAAAACCGTAATCATGTATAAGTATGTATTTGTTCACTTCTCCTTTTTTACTTTTAGTCAATGTCAGATACCAAGAGTTGTGTTGAGAAGTTGAGTGTAGCCTACAGCTGACTATGCTTGGATCTTACTGATCCAGAAATAGCTCCCATAGTTAAAGAGTAGTTACTTATGAAATCGTCATTAAAGTGAACACAACACATATACATTATCTATACTGCTTTTTGTTATGATTAATATTGGGTATGTTCTGGTAAATTCATCCTTACTGTATAGAAAAAAATTACTTTTTTTCTATAAAAAAGGTTTTCCAAAGACAGACTAGATCACAAAGCTCAAGGAATTTAATATTCTTAAATTATCTAGATATTTTAGATACTTTAATATCTAAATATTAGATAATTTAAACTGATTAGCCCATTCCAGAAGAAAAACAGCTGGGAATTAAGTTAATCCACTTGAAATTATTTTACAGTAATCAGAACATTCAAAACCTCAAGGCTCAGGATCCCATAGATCAGAGCCCACCTTTTTGATAAACTCTAGTACTAAGTCTTGGAGACTAGAAGCAAGATAGTTTGTGACACATATGCTTCCCAAAAACTAGAATAGATTTTTACTGAATAGTGGTATATCTGATGGTATATGTTTCTTAAAGGTCCAGATGTAATAAAAAAATGAAAAAAAAGGTCTGAGTGTTTTTAATGCACTACATACTTGTATGCAAGACAAGCATCCAGTTTTGTTTCTGTAATGCAGTGACAGTGTGGAATGACCACTTAGCCATTGCAAGTTTGTGTACCCATGGCCCTTGTCTCACCCAACTGTGTCTATAAACTGCTGCAATAGTATGTTCATTTGTACAAGATACTTGTGAAAATCCGTTTTCATAGTCAGTGTCACATATGGAAGTTGACCTTTGCGAAAGTAAAGGGAATATGTTTCTACAGTAACGAGGAATATGAAGAAATCTCTAACATTTTAATTATGTTTGAAAAAGTGGCTAAAAACTCTTAAGTGCTGGGCTTCTATGGAGAGAACTTTTCTATACCAGCATGAGTGAATTTACGGTGAATTCACTCCTATTCAGTTCATGGCACATTAGTGACTAGGAATCTGTTCATGAGAGGAGGGAGGAGTCTTGATGTCCGATGCAAACAACTCTTGACATCTGTTTCCTTGTGTGTCAAATAATGATTTTATCAAATAGATCTGTTTCTGAATGTTGGCCATTATTTGGCTAAGAACTCAGCCGTCTCATCTCAGATAAATTGGACAGCCCCTTTCATACATTTTCTAGTAGTCGAAATGGGACAGATATAGTTTAATGTGGGTGGAAAACAGTGCCCGATTAAGATATCAGGTTATTTACTATGGTATCGAATGCTCTAAGAGAATGGAAGTGGTTCCTTTGCTCAGCTGGAAATGGAACTGGGAAAGCAAGTCTATCCAGACCTGGCTTGCCCATACAACACTGGCAATTGGCTGATGAGGGAATTTTTTTTTTTTTTTTTTTTTTTTTTTTTGAGCTAGAGTCTACCTCTGTCACCCAGGCTGGAGTATAGTGGTGCGATCTCAGCTCACTGCAACCTCCGCCTCCCAAGTTCAAGCAATTCTCTCTGCCTCAGCCTCCCAAGTAGCTAAGATTACAGGCACCGCCACCACACCCGGCTAATTTTTGTATTTTTTAGTAGAGACGGTTTCACCATGTTGGCCAGGCTGGTCTTGAACCCCTGACTTCAGGTGATCCACTTGCCTCAGCCTCCCAACATGCTGGGATTACAGGCATGAGCCAATGCACTCAGCCCCATAGTCCCCCAGTTTTCTAACAGGAATTTTAAATTCTGTAATGTCCCATTTTTAAACAAGGCTGTCTTTTTAAATGGCTCTCCTACAGGATGTGATAATTACATATTCTATAAAGCCAAGATTTGAGGAGAGGTATATAATTCACATTAATATGATGATGTAAATGCCCTATGGAAAACACATAATACTTGAACTATATTTGAAAGTGGAATCTGGGGTCATGCATATTGAAGTTTAACTAGATCCCTCCAGATTTTTGGTTTTGATCCTACACATTTAGAGACTAGTTTGGGATTTTAGACAGTTGGTGCTGACAGTGTGAAACTCCCATTGCCTGCAGTTAAATTGAAGCTTTGGTTTCTCATGTGAACAGGCAATGAAGCTGGGATTATACTTTAAGTCCGCATTTCAGAAATAGTTTCCCTCCACCCTCGAGCACTGCTACACATGGTCTCCCCACCTGGTTTCAGCTAGTGCATGAGTTTTCTCTTGTTTTTCACCACTGGGAAACCTGGCTGGAACAACAACCAACTTCTTAATGATTTGCACATTTGGAGGGCTTAACGTCTTTGCAAATGAAAAATCCACTGTGCAATAACAAGCTCAAAGGAACTCGGAGCCTTTTTAGAAGAAATCATGCTGAATTACACTGTGGCTTACTGCAATAATATTTCTTTGATCAGGATGGAAAGGAAAATACTGAGTTTAGTAGAAAACAATGTTAAATGTATTTGTAATGATACGATTGTTTATAAATGTTTTACTGTTAAGTTGAACCATAAAAAATTGCCAGTATAGAATTTCATCTGTAAAATGACAATTTCACCTGGTTTAACCTAAATTCTGCATTTTATACTCCAAGAACAAGCTCTTAATGGCAGCTTTCTACATGTGAAATGATGAAATTTTCTGTTTGCCAGAATGATCTACACTTCTCTAATAGTTTATCTCCTATTGTTAGTCAAACCCTGATTAAAACACAAATCTCAAACTATTGAGTTTTTAACTGCCTGGTGTTTAAAATACACTGTGGTGAACTTATAGTTAAATTAGCTCATTTATTTCACACATTTTCTCATTTAGCACCAGAAAGTTTCTTATAGCTCTTTTGCATGTATTCAGGAGTAAAAAGTATTACATAGGGAGGGGAAATTCCCAAATGATAAATACTTTTTACATAAAACTGAGACAGTAACTGCAGATAATAGCTCCCTTTGAGGAGCCACTTGAAAGGCAGGAAAGGCTGCCTTTTTTTTTTTTTTGAGAGTCTTGCTCTGTTGCCAAAGTGCAGAGGCACAATCTTGGCTCACTGCAACCAACCTCCACCTCTTGGGTTCAAGCGATTCTCCTGCTTCAACCTCCTGAGTAGCTGAGATTACAGACACATGCCACCACATCCAGCTAATTTTGTATTTTTAGGAGAGGGAGTTTCACCATGTTGGTCAGGCTGGTCTCGAACTCGTGACCTCGTGATCTGCCAGCCTCAGCCTCCCAAAGTGCTGGGATTACAGGCATGAGCCACCGCACCTGGCAAAAAGGCTGCCTTAAACTCCTTGACTTTAAGGGGCAGCAAGGACCCTAGTCAGCCACCTCCACACCCCTTCAGCACTTGGTCCCAGATTCCCTAAGATCTAAGATCATCATGGCTCTGCTTAAATAAATACCTATAGTCTTGGGGAGTTCATCATCTCTTAAGACAGCTCATTCCTTCTTTAGTTCACTAAAGGTATTTCCTCTCACCAAGCTAAAATTTGTCTTCCTGTAATTTCAGCCTCCCTCTTATTCACCTTGAAGTCAATTAGAATACATGTCATCGTCTTCCAAGTAAAAGATCTTCAAATATTCTAAGACATGTGCCCCTTGAGATCCTTTCAGAAGACAATTTCCATTCTCTTTTTTAAACTGTTTAATTTTTTTAATGTACAGAAAAATTTGGAACATAGTTTCCATTCTTCTGGTCATCTCTCCTCCAATGTGTCTCTCCTGGGATAGAAGGACCACCTCTTTTCAAACACTGTTTTCTCCATAATCTGCTAAAGTCATGTTTCCTCCCCATGTTTCCTCCCCAGTGTATCGCACTTGAGATACAACATCTCTAGATCATGGAAACCACCTGCCTAAAATACAGGGGTGGTCCTAGGATGATCTCAAGGTCCTGAACAGCACAGAAATTTTATAACTGTACTACAGATCCAGACTCCATGAAGTAAGTGTTGATGAATGTTTTCAGATATAGTACAATGGCGAGCACACGGATTCAATTCACTGACCTAGTAGTTCTCAATCTTGGTCATTTGCATGCCACCATCACAATTTTTATCATTTCTTGGTACGACTTGTGCTATTATTACTTAGCAGCTTTCTTTGAATCAACTTCTTCCACTTGAATGATTTGTTTTAAAGGGAAACTATATCAGCATAAATGTTAAAACCATTGTCTTTTGTCATAAAAAGAAAATAATCTTTTAGTAGTTCTAAATCTTTTAGTAGTTCACAAATCTTTTAGTAGTTCGTTCTGTTTAGACTTCAATACGTACTATTTTGAAGAGCATTATTTAAGGCCAAGTGTGGTGATTCATATCTGTAATCTCCGCACTTTGGGAGGCTGAGGCAGGAGGATCGCTTGTGGTCAGAAGTTCAAGACCAGCCTGGGCAACATAGCAAGACCCTGTCTCTATTTTTTAAATATTTTTTTAAATAAATAAAAAATATTTAAAAAATAGAGACAGGGTCTTGCTATGTTGCCAAAGATCGCACATGGTGGTCTGGATAACACTCCTGGGAGAAGACAGCACTAATGGGAAGGTCTCTCTCCTGATACCTGATGTTGCAGGAGGTTTGTCTGTTTAGAAACTATCCCTGGATCAACAGTGGCTTATAACTCAAGGGCAAATTAGTGAAAGTTAATTCCATGATCACCTAATAATAAAAAAAGCCAACATTTGTTGAGCTCTTACTATATGCTCATGTGTTCATACTTTTTATTTTCTAACCCCGGAAGTTAGTATTAGAGTAGATCACTTTATCAATAAAATCTATATTTATGATCTTGGGCCTGAGTTGATTCATCAACTCTTACAAACCATTTTTCCTGAAGAGAGGAAAATTAGCCTCAGGCTGTTGTACAATATATTAAATGACATCAAGATTGAACATCTGTGCTAAGGATTTCATCACTGTGGATCAATAATTCAAAAGACTCAAGACAAAAGAATCCACTTGGAGATCAGTGTTCTTGCAATGGGAGACGTATGTGTAAAAACTAGTCCCTTTTGTATCCCTCTCTCCTTCCCTCAAAGCTCTCCATACCACCAAAATGAAAAAGTACACACACACAAACACACAGATTTCAATAATTTGTAAGTCTACAATAATACAAAATACTGTGCTATATACAGAACAACCCTGATGTCAGATGTACAGTATGTTGTGTGTGCATTTTACCCCTGTGTGGTTTCCTGTCGATCTGTGAGCAGTGGGGAACCTTTTAAAAGACATCTCTGGTTGGGTGCCAAAAATTTCATGAAGTAGCAAATCGATGGACATTATGCAGAATAACTCTCTGACCTTTAGCCACCTCCCCCTGATGTGTGCCGTGGATAGGTCTTCCTCCTCCTGAAAAAGCATACCACGTATTTTGGGACAATAGCTTTAAAATACCTCTTTGAAGCCATCAAATGTCAATCACAGCCTAGGTGGCGGTGGTTGTGGTTCTCAGGTGGGTGGTTCTCAGACTGAGCATCAGAATCTCCCAGGGAAGCTGTCTGAACCCCACCCAAGCTGACTGAATTAGAGGCTCAGACTAGCACACCAAAGTTTGGAGAATCACCGATTTGGTTTAATCCCTTCATTTTACCACCCGCAAAAAAGAGAAGTGAACAACTCATCTAAGATCCAACTGTCTCTGTGCCAGGGCTAGATTTGCTTTTTACAGCTTCTTCTGGGGAGAGCAGAGCCTCGCGATATTTTTAAAAACAGGTTCAAGCCGAGGTGGACTGAACTTTGCCAAGAGTTGGACATTCTTCAGCATGCGACACTTTCTAATGTTATACTTCTTAATGACACATTATGAATATCATCTCTGTTTTAAAGATGGGGAAACTAAGCTTTAGAAAAGATCACACAGTTAATTTATGGTGGAGACAGGATTCCCAACTCGGTCTATCCGACTCCAATGCTATGAGTGATAGGTACCCCCTCTATGAGATAAAAACTCAAACTGACAGCCAAGTGACCTTTCCCACTTCTGCAACTCTTTAAAAGCACTGGCACTTTTCTCATAACCACTCCAGTTCTTAAAACGATTTTTTTAAGAGAGTAAAGGGCTTAGGAGCAAGTGGCTTCTCTTAATAGAACAGTAATAAAGGCTGGTATCCTAATAGTCACTTTCCAGCCATTTGTGCAGATGGAAACATTCACAATGATGACACTCCAAGATGTAAATACTAGCTCTGTAGGTTTTTTGGGGGGTTGTTTTGTTTTGTTTGAGACAGTCTCCTTCTGTTGCCTAGGCTGGAGTGCAGTGGCACAATTTCGGCTCACTGCAAACTCTGCCTCCTGGGTTCAAGTGATTCTCCTACTTCAGCCTCCCAAGTAGCTGGGATTACAGGCACATGCCATCACACTCAGCTAACTTTTGTATTTTTGGTAGAGATGGGGTTTCGCCAAGTTGGCCAGGCTGGTCTCCAACTCCATACCTCAAGTGATCCTCCTGCCTCAGCCTCCCAAAGTGCTGGAATTACAGGTGTGAGCCACTGTACCAGCCTAGCTCTGCATTTTTAAATCATTCTGTGGATGTTTTCAGCCAAGTACTCCTTACAAAACAGTATTCACAGCATGCCTAACAAACTGAAGTCACGACCCAAAGTATGCGGTTTAACAAGAAAAGGTGGGCAAGTGAGAGAATGCATAAATGATCCGACTGTGATGTTATCTGTCCTAAACACTTTGCAACAGAGTTGACTACGTCAACAGCAATACATGTTATGCACCAAAGCTGGGGGCTGATGCATGTGGAGCCCCTGGGAACCCGTGCACGTCAGAAGGGCTCACTGCTTTGCTTCTGGCTTCGGCCAGGTAGTGCCCAAAGTAGTCTGTGTGGGTCTCCCCTCTTACTAGAATCATAGCAAGATTGTTTTTTCATTATCGACACCCCCTTTGAAAGTAAATTTCATGTTTTCCCACTCAATTTCCCAAGGGAAGTGGTGAGGTTTATCAACCAGGGGAAAATGGATAGTTTATAGACACACTTGAAAAAAATGGATGGGATTCAGGCCCAAAATAGGGCACCTTGAAAATAGCGAAGGTTTTAAGCTGAACTGATTTCTGAACTTCTCTTGAAGCAGATCATAAGAACTTCAGGTGACAGGAGCCCTCCCTGTTCTCAGGGGGAAAGAGCATTTTTATCTGTGAAGAAAAGAAACTGGGCGAACAGGCCTTGCTGAACTTCCCTCGCTTTCCTACTCTCAGCTCATCTCCTCTGTCCTATCCTGTTCTTCCATGACTCCTCATCAAACTCAGCATAAAAACGCTCAGGTTTAAATATTTCTTTGAGTCTTTATTTCCTTACAAAAGCCTCTGGATCATGTAAAACTTACATTAAATAAATATGTAGGCCAGGCGTGGTTGCTCATGCTTGTAATCCCAGCGCTTTGGGAGGCCGAGGCGGGTGGATCACGAGGTCAGGAGTTCGAGACCAGCCTGGCCAACATGGTGAAATTCCATCTCTACTAAAAATACAAAAAATCAGCCAGGCATGGTGGCAGGCGCCTGTAATCCTAGCTACTCTGGAGGCTGAGGCAGGAGAATTGCTTGAACCTGGCAGGTGGAGGTTGCAGTGAGCCAACATTGCACCACTGCACTCCAATAGAGATGATGGAACAAGACTCTGTCTCAAAAAAATAAAAAGACTTTCTCTTGCCAGCCTGACTTTTGTTACAGAGATCCTGCCAAGAACCTGAAAGGGCAAAATTTTTTAAATGTGTCCTCCCCTACAAAATGAAACCAATTTTTTTTCTCCATCCTAGGTTGTTCTAGGTCAATGCAACTGGGGCATCCTGCTGTCAGGGTAGTTACAGCCAGAACACATTTGGAGCTTGACAGCCTGAAACAACCACAATTCATTTATACATGATTTGCTTTCTCAGGATGAAGAAACAGAGACTTGTCCAACACTGTCACTCCCTCTTGGCCAACAAGCATCAGTGTCCCAACACGAGCGTTTCCTGGGGGAGGGTTAAGCAGATCGGCTGTTTTCTAACCCGCTCCTGAGTCTGATGGTGTGGCTGTTTTCTAACCCGCTCCTGAGTCTGATGGTGTCTGGGTGACGTGATATTATCCGGGCGACGTGATATTATCCAGTCAATGGTGTCCAGGTGACATATCTCCCACCTGGGACAGCAAGTGCTCAATCCATCTGGCACCTGCCTCCTGAGGTTTGCGTCCAGCGCCCTCTACAGGAGCTTGTTAAGAACTGGGTGCTAGGAACTAGGAGAAAACCCCTGTTCCCACTTACCTGGAACTGAGGAGGGACATTCAGTGATAAAACCAGACAAGTCCCACAAAAACTGAAACAAGCTGATCACCCTAATACATAAAAAAAATGACCTATGCTGGAGAATCTGGTGGGGACCCTGCGCTATTAAATCTTCATAAATGTATGGCTGAAGCTGGGGGATGGGGGTGATATCTTAATCAAAGTCCCCAAGCCCTGTGAAGCAGCACAGTGTCCGATTCTGCAGCCCAAGCTGGGCCAAGAGCCTGGTGACTTACAGGATTCCTCGTGAGTTGTGAATCACTCTTAGCTTTCATTCATACACTTTAACTACTGAGCAACTTTCATATGCCAGGAATCCTCCTTGGCACCAGTAATAAAAGATGCAGTATGGCAGGGTCCCTGCCTTTCATCTGCTAGGGGAGGTGTCTATACAAGTGGCAAGTGTCCAGTGGGCAAGTGCACCATGAATGAAAGGCCTTGCACAGATGTGCCCTGGAAATGCTCTTACGCTGCTGATAGGTGGGAGTTCCTTGCCACAGGCATCTAAACACAGCAGGAGCCATTTGGCAGGGGTCAGGGCTGGGCTGAGGGGCAGGACATGAAGATGAGTTGGGTCTAACCCTGTTCCACGGCTCCATCCCCTCTCTGCCAGGGCACCAGGGCAGAGCCCAGAAAAGACTAACAAAATCTAGGTTTGAAAGGTAAAATAAATAATTAAATTTCAGCTGCGGGAAGTTGGCTGAGTAAATTATGCTCCTAAAGGCATTTTATGCTTTAAAGATGATGAGAAAGATTCTGTAGCCAAGTGGGACCATGCATATGCTACCACACTAGGTTTCTTCAAAAAGTAAATGTATATTAGGATCATGAAATTAAATATGCAATCAGATGAAGACTGGTTGGGAAAATAAACTGCATCCAGTGTGTTCAGTGTTGAGATTATGGATGATCCTTTATTCTTCTATTTTCAAAACTGGGTTTACTACAATTAAGTCATTCTTATAATAAAGAAGGATAAACATCCTCAATGGTATAAAGGTCATATGTACAAAATTCTAATTAAAAAATACCATTAAAAAAAAAAAAAACTACTGCCATAAATTAAACCTGTTACAAAAGGAAAATAGAACAGCCCTGAATTACATGCCACTATGTACCCATAAGACAATTTTTTTTTTTTGAGACAGAGTCTCTGTCACCAGGCTGGAGTGCTATGGCACAATCTCAGCTTCCACAACCTCCACCTCCCAGATTCAAGCGATTCTCCTGCCTCAGTCTCCCGAGTAGCTGGGATTACAGGCATGCACCACCATGCCCCACTAATCTGAATTTTTTAGTAGAGAGCATGTTTTGCCATGTTGGCCAGGCTGGTCTCAAACTCCTGGCCTCCAGTGATCCACCTACCTCAGCCTCCCATAGTGCTGGGATTACAGGAATGAGCCACCACACCTGGGAAAAAAAAATTTTTTTTAAGTTACTCAGGAAGAAGCAAAGAAAATTTTTTTAAAAGTCTGCACAAGGGAGTTAATTCTCCTTTCAACTCATGGGGCGTAATTATTTTGTCCATCTTCCCACCCTACTGGTTCCAGAGGTGGCATTAGAACACCCAGGCCTGAAGGGAATCCACCACCCAAATCATGCCGGATTAGCTGAGCTGCCTCCAGGCAGGCTGGGAAAGGTAATTAGAGGCTGGTGTCCTTCCAAGAGATGATCTTTGAAGGATAACAAATCCAGGCTGCCATCAAAATGAAGACATAGAGACTGATGCTCCAGCACTGCCAGGCAAGCAGCAGCGTCTCACGGCACAGGTTGTGCCCAACGACTAAGGAGGGAGAGCAGCCGAGGGGCAGGTTCTCAGCTGCAGAGGGCCCAACTCTCAGGATCAGAGATGGGTCCCAGGCTACCTCACAGCCCCTCACACCACCGGCCGCAATGACCCCCAACTCCTTGATATTTCACAAAAGGCTTGAGATTGTGCAAATGTTAAAGACAGGACACTTCCTGCTTGTCCAGTTTCAAACCTCTACAGATGTCAGTGAAATGACAGCGCATTAAGTTCCCCACCCAGGGCCCATCCCAGCACCTAAGGCTTCTCCCCAGGGATGACTGGGTCTTAGCTGAGGAGAAGGAAGTAGGTATTGACTTGTAGAAAATTTGAATAGCTGTTAAATCAACTCTGTCCATTTGGAAACATGGTTCTTGGGTCAGAGGTGGCTGCTCCCGGAGGTTGTCCCATCCCTTCACTCTTTACAGCACGCCCTACTCTGCACCCCCAGAAAGAGCTGGAATACATCTGTATAGAATTCTTCTGGCCTCATCCTGAAAACCAACCCTCTCCCAAGCTGGTAGACTGGGTAGATTTCTAAACTGCCAGAGATTACCGAGATTTCTACCCCCTTTCTCCCGCGGAAACCAGCAAATTGGTCTGTTGTTCCCAGGTGCCCTGGCTAGGTGCCCCCTGAGCCCACAGTTCTGAAAGAGCTGAAATATGATCCTGCTGAGATTTCAGCTCTTTCAGATTCCTGGGAGGAATCTGCTATGGACGCTCCTTCCAGCTCTTTCCTCAGCCTCTTCCTGGAAAGTAAACAGCCTCTTCTCCAGGAAAGTAAATGGTAGACAGAGGCCATGCTCTGAGATCCAGTGATAGATCTTTTTCTTGTGTTCATGCAGTTCTTACCGATGGCTTAATGAAGAGCCAAGTGTTGAGAGAAACTCAGAGGCGAAGGAGACTTGGGGTCAGCCCCAAGGAGTTAGATTCTTGGAGAGAGAAGAAAGAAATGAACTAAAAATCTCTGGCAGGTGTTGTCATGTGCACGGTCCTCTGAGCCAGGGGAGCTCAGAGAGGGAAGATGGGCACTCTAAGGGAAGGCCTCATGGAGGCATGGCATCTGAGCGGCCGGAAGAGGGCAGTGGAGGCGGGAAGAAGGGCATTTCATGAGGGAGGGAAGGCTCTCTGGGGAAAGTCACAGCAGAGATGGGAAGGAGCAGAGATCAACCAGAAGTACAGGAGGGGCTGGCTGGCGCAGCATGGGAGACTCGCAGGGCTCTGATCCCCAGACCAGACTGAATCTAGGATTAACTCACCACACTTGTCTGGGAGGCATAAGAATGGGCCTTGGAGTGCCTGAAAGGGAAGGGGCCCTGTGCACCCAGGTCCTACAGCGGCTCATCCTCAGCACTGCTGGCCTTCCAAATGGCCCTGCGCTTAATCTCTGCCAAACAAAGTGAAAGTTGCCCCTTCTCTCCTGGCCTCCCTGATCACCAGCTTCTCCTCCAGCCCCAGTTTCCCAATCCCCAGCCAAAACCCCCAGGAGGCAGGAGAGGGCCACCTAATCTCCCCTTCCCAGCAAGTCCCTGTCTGTTCTCAGTTCAAGTAGGCCACACTACCACCTTTCCCAAAGGGTGATGGGAACAAGGACCTGAATTCCTGGGACCATCTCAATTTCAAATACACTGGTCCCCGGCACCCTGGACCTTCACACTTGCCCGATTGTGTGTTGCTAATTTTTAGTGCGGAGCATGCTGTCGCCAGAGCAGCGGGCCCTGGACTGGGCTACTCTGCCCTGGGACTGGGCATCAGGGCTCCACGCAACAGTGAAGCTGCCATGGTCCCGTCTAGCACTCCCTCCCCTTCCCTCCCCACCACCCCTCCACTCCATCCTCACACTGTGTTTGTGTCCATGTCTGTCTGCATCAGAAGAACTGCCTCCTCTTGGAGAACAAGGGCTCCATCCCATTTGCCCCCAGATTCTCCCTGCTTCCCACCAGCCAGTCGCCTATCTTGAGCTGTCAATGAAATCTGCTAAACAACAAGAAAAGTTGGAAACATGCCTGCTGGACTCTGGGGAAGACACCCCTGTCCTGGCAGTGGACACTGCAACTGGGAGCTCTCATTTGGGAGGGCTTGGGCCTTGCAGTGGGAGATCCCCAATAGCCAGGAGGGTCCTGTGGTTGGGAGAGATCAGCAGATGCTCAATCAGTGCTGAGAAGTCCAGCTCCTCCGCCTTCTGTGGCCGAAGGGCTCCACCCAGAGGACAGTCAGCTTGATCCCGGTTCACCCAGACCATTCTCCACTGGGTGCAGAGGAGCTTTCCTGATGAAACTCAGAAAGCCCCAGTGCCTCTTCAGAATACTGCAAAATACCTCCTCCTGCCAGAAGACGCAGTCCCCAGCCCTTGCCTCCAGCCCCAGGAATAACCCCTGTCTGCAAATGAGAGTGGAATTGGAGCAGCTCAGAATTCCGCCTCCCACCTGGGGGAGCTCTGAGAACCAAATGAGGCCGGCTGTGGATGGGAACAAGCTTCAAAAAAGTACACAGCGCTGCTCAAAGCCTGGGGGGGTTTTGGTTGTTGTCTGCAAGGCAAGAAGTGCTTTAAGAAAATTGTCCCCTCCTGTTTTCACTTCCTCTTCTCTCTCTTAACCCTTGGAAGGGGGAAATCCTACAAAGATTAGCAGCTGATGTGTGAACGAACCAAAACAATATTCTTCTAGTTGCATTTTAACAGTATTTTCTGGCAGCCAGCACTGGACTGGGTTCTGATGTTCCCAGCTCAAGGCCAGAAAGAATCACTGGATCAAACTGAAGTGTGCAGTTGGAAGAGACCTCAAAAGCCCTGGAGTCCAATGCACCAACACGCTGCCCTGTTAAAGTGTGTTAAAGCGTGTCAAAGTGTGCCCTGGAGCATGTCTGCCGCCAGGTGAAGGTTGAACACTACCACATCGGCAGCCCTCTCGACGACATTGGCTCTGGGTTATGCTGAACCACACAGCCTGCGGCAGGGCCCGGGTTGTATCTCAGTGGCATAAAAAACCCAGGGATGCCCTCATCCTGCCCAGCCTTGTTGTGATTCCTCCTCTCACAGTAACTTCCCAGGGGAGCCAGGCCAAGGAGCTCATGAGAGGAAATGGGAGTCAAAGTCCCGCTGCAGTCCCCAGTGGCACCCACACCAGGGCAGTCACTGAGCTCTAGGAACCATTCCTAGACTAACTGGCATTCATCATAACGAATCTTCGTGCCGCATGTGGTGGAAGGCCCTGGGGTGAATGAAACTGGGAGCAACTAGTAAGAGAGAAGGACATGTTCAGAGGATCTGGAAAGTGGGGAAACGAGGTGCGAAGAGTGTGACTGAAAGGTGGCCCCAGCACGCCTCTGAGGGACACCAAGCCGTGACACAAGCTGACGCTCTGCCCCGGTGCTGCCTCACACCTCCCCAGCCGGACGAAAGCCTGCCCTGCTGTCAGAACGCAACCCAAATGTGCCTTCCTCTGCAAATCCTTTCCCAGCATCTCCACTTCCAGATGGAGACAGGTGCTCCCCTGTCTGTGGCTTAGACTGTCTGTGTCTTCTACCAAAGAATGTGTTCCCAGCCTGAGTCACCAGTGTCCCCCAGAGCCTGGCTCATGACGAGTATTGAAGAAATATTTTTTCCTTAATGAATTAATTTTTTAACAATAGGGTCTCACTCTGTTGCCCAGACTGGAATGCAATGGCACAGTCATAGCTCACTGCAGCCTCAGACTCCTGGGCTCAAGCAATCCTCCACCTCAGCCTCCCACGTAGCTAGGACTACAGGTGCACTGCCGCATCTGGATTTTTAAAAAATTTTTTGTAGAGACAGGGTCTCGCTACGTCACCCAGGCTGGTCTTGAACTCCTGGCCTCAAGGGATCCTCCTGCCTCAGCCTCCCACAGGGCTGGGACTACAGGTGAGAGCCACCACATCTGTCCTGAAGAAATATTTGTTGGCTTTCATCTTTGTGCCCCCAGTGACTAATATAACATGTTACAGAAAAGGGGCTGGGCAAATATTCCATGAAAGAATGAAGGAAGAAAGGAATACCAAATGGTTATAAGGCTCACATACAGCCAGCCCTAAGGCCAGGTGCCCTATCTTCCACTGCTTATGTTTCCCACAGAGCTTCACAGAGAAGCAACCACTTCACTGGAAAGACCAACTCAACACTTGAGAGTCACTCATACAATGATTTTTTTTTCTTGAATCATCCAGCCCAAAATGTCATCATACAATAAATATTTACTGAGCTCCTACAATGCACCAGGCTGTGTTCTAAGTGCTGGGGACACATCAATGTACAAAACACAGAGCCCCCTGCCTTAGGGAGTTTCCGTCCAGTGGAGAATGAGGCGGACTGTGTCTGTTGTGACATGCACACTTGTTCTTTCCGCCCACACCTTCCCCCTGCCCCCCAGGACCCGCTAGTGATCCTGCCTTCTTCCGAGAGAAACTACACCTTGATTTCCCCTTCCCAGCAAGTGCCCTGTCTGTTCTCAGTTCAACTAAGCCACACGATGGCCTTTCCACAAAGGGAAGTGGGAACAGGGACCTGAATTCCTGGTCTCATTGCCCTTTGGGCATCTCAATTTCAGATATGCTGGCCCCCTAGCGCCTTGGACCTTCACACTTGCCCAGTCGTGTGTTGCTGACTTTTAGTGCAGAGCATGTGGTCACCAGAGCAGAGGGCTCTGGGCTGGGAGACTCTGCCCTGGGACAGTGTCTTCCAGAGGGACAAGGGATGAGTGAGTCGTGAAGGGTAACTAGAAGAGGGAAATGGGGTCATTGCTCTTATCAGTGGCGGATTCAAAGGAGGTGCTACTTTTGCTTCCTGGTCCTCAGATCTCACTCGGCATCCGCTGACAGTGTCTTCTGCCTTTGGGTGGAACTGGCCCTTCTGCTTTAATTTAGGTGAATTAAATAGAATCAGCTTTCACAATTGGATGATGCAGAAATGTCCTGACAGTCACCTCACCCGGGGCAGCTTGCCAGCTCTGGGCCTTTGGCGTGTCCTGATTTCCGGTTTCCTCCTCAGGTGTGTCACTAGCTTCTCTGGCTACCTGGTTTCCAGCAAGGAGTCTGTTAGCACTCACACCTGTTTTCCTGCACGCGTTTGGAGAGGAGGTTGCCAGGCTCCAGGATAACAGTTTGCTGGAATGTGGGCACTGTTCTTAGGTAGCATTGCCCACTTTCCAGGGTGGCATGACTGTCTCACTAGGCTGTGGAGGCGGGTGCTGAAAGGCTCTGAGAAACTCACTTGCACAGAATTGAGGGGGTGTGAGTTAGCTTTAGAGACTTGGCCAATATAGTTTTCCCACAGAGACAGGCACTTAGCGCACTCTCAATAAAGACTCATTAATTTGAAAAAAAAAAAAAAAAAGATACAAAATGCATGAGAAGAACTGTCTAAGTAATCATGTGGTGAATGGTTGCAAAGCAATATTACAGCCAATGATCTTTTTAAAACTAAAACTTGCTTTTTTTTATTAATAATATACCTTCTAGCAAATGACCTTCTCTGAATTAGGTTTTCATGACGTGGATTTCTTAAAGGATCAAAGTGAATTGCATCCTTCCTGAATCCTTGCTAAAGTGGAGAGGCTGGTGGCTCCTGAAAGTGGCAATCATCTTTACATAATCCTTTTCACAACCACAGCACAAGGGAGGGGTGTCCGTATGCTCCCCGACACCAGAAGAAAGCCTTATGATTCTGCAATCACGGGGAATTCAAAAGAGATAGTGTTGTGCTGTACAGTCCGCATTTCATAGTTAATAAGCAATATCCTCTTCACTCCTTTTCTTTCTCTGTCAGTAAATTGAGCTTGGCAGGCCTGCTATTTTCCTTATAATGCCAACTGATGAAATCGCCTCCCAAATGCGCACCATCATCATCAACATAAGTGTCTCAGGAGGAGCTGCCGAAGATGGCCTTCCTCCCCCTGCAACCGGGAACAGACAGGTGCCACTCTACATCAAAAAGCCAGTTCAAAGAATCAGATATGACAAAGTGTTAGGTTGAAAACTTTCACAAGAACATAAATCTTGCTCTTCTGGGCAACAAGCGGACTCGTGACTATTCATCACTGTTCCCAGTTGGTCTTGAGTAGAATAAATCTGTCCCTGGACTCATTTGTTCAACAAAAGGGATCTGGTAAGACTTCTAAGACTTTATTTTTCATTTCTCTTAGTTAGTTAGTTAGTTAGTTAGTTAGTTGAGTTAGGATCTCACTCTGTTGCCCAGGCTGGAGTGCACTGGCTTGATCATAGCTCACTGCAGTCTCCAACTCTTGAGCTCAAGCCATTCTCCTGCCTCAGCCTCCCAAGTACCTAGTACTACAGGCACGCACCACCATGTCTGGCTATTTTCTTTTTAATTTTTTGTAGAGATGGGGTATCGCCATGTTGCTCAGGCTTGTCTCAAACTCCTGGCCTCAAGTGATCCCCCTGCCTCGGCCTCCCAAAGTGCTGGAATTACAGGTGTGAGCCACCATGCCCAGCCAAGACTCCGAAGACTTTAGACATAGTTGTCTTGTCCTCTAATAAGAAACCCCCAAAGAAGCTGTAATTCTGACTAGTTTGCTCACATGGTTCCCTCCCATGAGGCTGCTACTTCTCCACTCCAGTCTTGGCTAATGAAAACCCCTCTCTCCACTGGTTAAACACATTCAATACACCCTTATCATGGACCATGAGGCAGGCATTAAAGGTAATGTTGTGGTAGAATATTTAATAGCTCATGATATATTTGTTATATAAAAGTAGCTTACAAAACAATAGATGTTATAAAATATAAACCTATTTTAAGGTTTTTTTCATGGACAGATATGGTCATCTCTGAAGGGTTTTTATTTTCCTTCTTGTGCTTTTCAACATTTCACAACATTTTACAATGAGTATTTTTTTTTTTTTTGAGACAGACAGAGTCTCACTCTATTGCCCAGTCTGGAGTGCAGTGGCATGATTACAGCTCTCTGTAGCTTCCACCTTCTAGGTTGCTCAAGCAGTCCTCCCACTTCAGTCTCCCAAGAAGGTGGGAGCACAGGCATACACTACTATGCCTGGTTAATTTATATATTAATTTTTGTAGAGACCAGGTCTTGCTATGTTGCCCAAGCTGGTCTCGAATTCCTGGGCTCAAGCAATTCTCCTGCCTCAGCCTCCCAAAGTGTTTGGATTACAGGCACGAACCACTGCACCTGGCCACAGTGGGTACTTCTGTAATGGAACAAAAGTGAAAAGAAAGCATCCTCTCTGTTACAGGCTTCACTGTGTCTCCCCACTCAAATTCATATATTGAATTCCTAATCCCTCGTACCTCACCATGTGACTGTATTTGGAGATAAGGCCTTTAAGGAGATAAAGCACACCAGTCGTATTGAATTGGGGCCCACAAATGTGACCTAATTTTACCTTGATGAAGTCAATGGTGGGCTCTAATCCAATATGACTGGCATCCTTATAGGAAGAGGAGATGGGGCCAGGCGCGGTGGCTCATGCCTGTAATCCCAGCACTTTGGAAGGCCGAGGCGGGCAGATCATGACGTCAGGAGTTCGATATCAGCCTAGCCAATATGGAGAAACCCCGTCTGTACTAAAAACACGAAAAATTAGACAGCCGTGGTGGTGTATGCCTGTAATCTCAGCTACTCAGGAGGCTGAGACAGGAGAATTGCTTGAACCCAGGAGGTGGAAGTTGCAGTGAGCCAAGATCACACCATTGCACTCCAGCCTGGGCGACAAAGCAAGACTCCATCTTGGGGGAAAAAAAGGAAGAGGAGATTGGGACCCAGATAATGGAGACAACCACGAAAGGACATAGCAAGCAGGTGACCATCTGCAAGCCACGAAGAGCAGCCTCAGAAGAAACAACACGGCCAATGCCTTGATCTTGGACTTCTGGCCTCTAGAACTATGAGAAAATAAATGTCTATTATTTAAGCCACTAAGTCTGTGGTACTTTTTACAGAAGCCCTAGGAGACTAAGACACCCATCTTTCAAAGACCAGCTCCAATGCTAGCCCTGCCATGAAACCGCCCCTCATTCTCAAACTTCCCGCACTCCCAGCCTTCAGAGGCTATGGCTTATGGGTCATTTGGCCTTGTTTAGAGTAACCTTTGCTTACCCTTCTCCCCTGTTAAGCTTCTTAAGAGTAAGGGCTGGGTCTCGTTTGTCTTTTTTAATTTCACCACCACTTGTCTGGATGTCTGGGACGGCTCATTAGAGGCTGTTGAAAAAATAAGAGACCGGCTTTCCTGGGATGCCAGCATGGGGTCAGACGTTTCGTGGTGCTGGTGCTGGTGCTGGTGCTGGTGTGTGTGCCTGTGTGAGTATGTATATGCGTATGTGTATATGTGTGTGCATATGTGAATGTGTGTGTGTGTGTGTGTGTGTGTGTGTGTGTGTGTTGAGGGAGGGTGTGGTCATTGAGGAGGACCCCACCTCTTACTATTGTGTGATTTTTGGGGTCAGTCACACTTCACACCCAAGCCTCAGCAGTTTAGAAAGCATTCTCATGTATATTCTCTCATTTGGTTGCCATAACAATCCACCAAGGTTACATATCATTTCCTCCCGTTCACGGGTGATGTAACCATCCTCAGAAGAGGTGCAGAACAACACGTTTAATGATGAAAACTTCACAACGATGAGGGCGGGCATGTGCTGAGTGCCTGGCGCCACACTCAACGGCCGCATTCATCCTCATGACGAGCCCGGGGAGGAGGAATATTTCACAGGTAAGGAAATTGAGGCTCACGTGGGTTGCCTGAGATCACACAGCTCAGAAAGGATAGAGCTGGGACTGAAACTCAGGCTGATAGATCCACAGCCCACACTCAGAATCACAATGCATGCTGTCCTCTTCCCCACGTAAATAAGTCTATAGAGGGGTGCTAAACATGGGGCACAAACAGTATTGCTCCAAAATTCAGAGGCTGAGTTGGTCTGGAAAGGCTTCTGACACAAGGTGAGAGTTCACACAGCTGAGCAGAGAGGACGCAGTGGGGCCAGCCTGCCCCCACCTCCTCCCAGTGCTCTTTGCAGTGCACAGTCTCGCAAGTCAGGTTTAACCACCCAGCCCAACTCCCCACACCCCACAGGACCCCCCAGCATGTACTGGCCATGACACTGGGAGGCGAAGGGACACAGAGAGGATTAAGAGAAGGTCCCTGCCTCTCAGGAGCCGTCTCCTAGGGAGGGCAGGTGGGTGCATCATAACAGTGACCTCAGCAGACATGAATCAATTACACTACCATCACTTTAAAGTTGTTTTGTTTTTTTTTTTTTTTTTTGAGACAGAGTCTTGCTCTGTTGCCCAGGCTGGAGTGCAGTGGCACGATCTTGGCTCACTGCAACCTCCGCCTCCCAGGTTCAAGCGATTCTCCTGCCTCAGCCTCCTGAGTAGCTGGCATTACAGGTGCGTGCCACCACACCCCGCTAATCATTTTGTATTTTTAGTAGAGACGGGGTTTCACCATGTTGATTGGGCTGGTCTTGAACTCCTGCCCTTGTGATCCTCCCACCTCTCAAAGTACTGGGATTACAGGCGCGTAATCCACTGCGCCTAGCCACACTTTGATGTTCTATCCAGGGCTTCGAGGGGAAAGCTCTGGTACCGATTCTGCACTATGTGTCTAGGAGACTTTAGGCAAATCACAGCCCATCTTGTGGCTTCAACTTCCTCACCTGGAAATGGAGTCACTGAATACGTATTGCAGAATGACTTCTGTGAGCCAGCTTCCATCATTTACATCCAATTTCCATTCTTCCAGGCCCACCTTCCAGTTCCACACCATCGAAACCTCTAACCCTGACAATTAAAATTTTTTAAAAGGAGCCTATGTGTTGAAGAAGAGGATTGAAATAGCACTGATCACCAGCTTACACCCCAAACCATCCTTGGCCCCAGGGTAAAAGACCCAGCAAGGCCACAGCACATCCTATTGGGCTGGATGAAGTTCTTGGAGGAGAGGGTGTGAACGGATAGGCCACACACTGCCCCTCTGAATTCAGTGCCAGCACTGTGTTGGCCGCTCCCAGCTCATTCTTTAACACTTTCCTCCTGGAAAAGGTCCCTAAGAGGCTGGGGCAAACCTCTCACTGGCTTGTTTCTTGTAAGACTCAAGAGACAAGAGGGAGTCTTAAATAATTGGCTCCACAAGATTTTCTCGCTTAAGGCTGGGCGCAGTGGCTCACGCCTAAAATCCCAGTGTCAGAGGCGTTCGAACCAGAGCGACTCCATTTTAAATGAGGCTAGAAAAATGAGGCGGAGACTTGCTGGGTTGCATTCCTATCCTCTAGACGTTGACAATTCAGGGAACAAACTAATAATGTTTACTAAAACAGACCCAGACTTGGGAGTGTCCAGATACCCTGATATCTGGAGAACAAAGGCATCCTCGTTTTACTTTAAAGATAATGATATTGACTCTTGCAAAATATAGTAATTAAGAAAATTAATCCTTTGTCACAAACCCCTGTAGCAGAGCACATCTCCCAGTATAGGCAAGCGTTGTACCTAGGGGTGGGTGCGTTCCCCCTCTGACTTTCAGGAACGTCCTACTCTGTCCATGGAGTAGCTGTCCTTTTACCACTGTACTTCTTAATAAATCTGCTTTTGCTTTGCACTGCAGACTCGTCCTGAATTCTTTCTTGTGTGAGATCCAAAAACCCTCTTTTGGGGTCTGGATCAGAACCCCTTTCCTGTAACACTAGCACTTTGGGAGGCTGAGGCAGGTGGTTTGCTTGGGCCCAGGAGTTTGAGACCAGCCTAAGCAACTTGGTGAAACCCCACCTCTACTAAAAAATACAAAAATTAGTTGGCTACAGTGGTGCACACCTATAGTCCCTGTTACTGGGGAGGCTGAGATGGGAGGATCACTTGAGCCTGAGAAATTGAGGCTGTAGTGAGCCATGACTGTGCCACTGAACTCCAGCCTGGGCAGCAGAGGGAGACCCTATCTCAAAAAACACCAAAAAAAAAAAAAAAAAAAAATCTCTTAAGTACACAAGTGAAATAAATGGGAATATTTCCCAGACTGGGTCCAGCTGACCAGTGCAAAGTTGCTTTACATTCTAGAGCACATTCAGCACCTTGCTGTATATTGAGTTTCTTCTCTTCATATTTTTTTAATGATAGGAGAAAAACCACACACAGAGGAAAATTCTTTCTATGAACTAAGCCCTTCACTTTCTTAACCCCAGCTTTCAAGGCTAGATGTCCAAACAAAATTTTAAGAAAATTCTGCTACAATAAGATGATTCCCTTCTCTGACAGGTAAGAAAGTCGGGGGGCGTCTCCTCCTTCCATGGGCTCCCCATTCTACAATCCCAGGGCTGTCTAACCATTACAGGGTCTCCCTCTCTTTTTTTTTGAGATGGAGTCTCCCACTGTCACCCAGGCTGGAGTACAGTGGCACAATCTCTGCTCACTGCAACCCGCCTCCCAGGTTCATGTGATTCTCTTGCCTCAGCCTCCAGAGTAGCTGGGATTACAGGTGCCCGCCACCACACCCAGCTAATTTTTGTATTTTTAGTAGAGACGGGGTTTCACTATGTTGGCCAGACTGGTCTCGAACTCCTGACCTCATGATCCGCCCTCCTCGGCCTCCCAAAGTTCTGAGATTGCAGGCGTGAGCCACTGTGCCTGCCCTACAGGATATCTCTGAATGCTCTCGAAGTTGGCATTCTACAACTCACCCTGCATCTCGAGGGGCTGGGGCTCTGTAAGAAAACCTCATCTTCCTGAGCAGCTACAGAACCCAAAAAGATGTGGTAAAAGACAGATTTCCCAGTAATTGCGCCCACAGGGTTCCGGGGCCCACAAGCTGAAGCCTACACCAGGTGAATCTCCTGTCTGAGAGCCAAGAGTGGCAATGGCAGCTACCCGTGCTGCCATTCATCCCATGCAAAAAGAAAATGAACCCAAGTCTCCATCATGCACTCATCTGACAATGTGATGACACGTCTATCTGCCAGTACCGTGTTCCTCACTGGGAGGTCAAAAATGAAAAGACAACGTTCAGGTCTCTAGGAACTCAATTTCTAGTGGGGGACCAAAGAGGTCTCTAATCCGTCTCACCCTTCACCTCCACCCCAACCCTGTCACCCTGATATCAAAAGGTGAGACAAGCCGGGTTGCGTCAACTTGGAAAAACCACTGGGCTGGGCTGTTGGCTACCACTGTAGCTAAGAACCCAGCAGAATCTGAGGAGTTTAGGATTTGCAGCCATCTTGGTAGCTTCAGGCAACCTTCTATGCAGCACTATTTGGGGTTCTGTGCCTAGGAAGGGACAAGCCTAGGCACACAGGCTGGACGCATATCCTGCTCCCCGCCGAGGAAAGAAAATGATACAAACAGACAAAGACGCAGGCAGCAGAGACCCCTGCTGGGACAGGCAGCCAACGGGGGAAGAGTGCGAGTCCAGGCCCCAGGCTCTGTGCACAGGCTGAAGGTCTGGGCCCAGAAACCGGAGGTGGAAACTTACCACCTGTCCTTTTCCAGCTGCGGGGGTATGAAGGGTGACTAAACTCATGCAAACCCCATCCCAGTCCAAATGACTTGGTGCCAAAAGGCCGGGTCTGGTCGAGTCTGGTCGAGTCTGGTCAGGCATGCGGCTCGAATACCACGCATGCCCTAAGGAGCCTAACAGTCGGCACAGGCACCTGAGTTCAAGCTGCAGCGCCACACTTTGCTTTGTGTGTCCCGCTCAAAGAACCTCAGCTTCTCTTTAAGCGTTAGCTTCCTCGTGTGTAAACTGGGAACATTACCAACGCTTACCTGTAGGGTTGTTGTGAGGATGAAATGAGACAACTGGTACAAAGCACTTGGACGGTGGTAAACTGTTATTATCAGCCACGTAAACTCCTTCCAGTCCTCTCAGCTGAAAATGACCTCTGCCCCATTTGAACTCACATCTCAGCCTGGCTCTGTCTTTCCACCCTTGAAGGGAAGATCCCTGTTTCATTCATATCCACAGCATCTAGTTGGAATTCAAATGATGAGTGAGGATTAAAACAATTCTTGTGAGAGAGGGAGGAAAAGGAAAGAACTTAGAAACAATGATGTTATTGGCAGAAATAGGCAACTACAGCCAGCTACCAAAACAAGAACAGTAGCAGATTGAGCAGAGGGATCTTGGATCCAACTTGCAAGTTCAAGGGAAGGGGACATTAAACACAGGCTTGCTACTACTCAAGGTGTGGTCCATGGACATCGCCTGGGACTTTGTTAGAAATGCAGAATCTCAGACTCTGTGCCCGACCTACCAAATTAGACTCAATTTTTACAAGATTCCTGTGCACTCTAAACTTTGAGAAGCTTTAGACAGACTAGCGGTTCTCAGGGCTGGCTCCCCTGTTCTTACGGAGCCAAGATCCAGTTAGGGTGGGAGCGCTGGGGCCATGGGTGGGAGCCCTGCCAGGGCATGGGGCTCGTTGCTGTGGAACTCCCTCCCTGCCAGCACCAAGAGATTATCTAATGGGCTATTTAATTAAGGGGTAGGAAGGTGCTGTGGGCTGGTCCCATGCATCCAGGAAAGAGGCCAGTAAAGTATTCTGCCCACTCTTTATAAAAACCTACAGCGATGGCCCCATCAAGGCCTAGACCCAGCACTGGCCTCCCAGTAGGGCAGGGGCATCGGGAATGGGTAGGTGCCCTCCAGAGAGGGGCTGCTACCTCCCAGCAGGCATGGGAAAAGCAGTGGTGTGGGGGTTCCACCGAGAAGGGAACCTCATCTAGAAAAGAGGTTACAAACCTACCATTAAACTATTTTTCCTAAAACAGAAAAAAAAAATCATCTGAAGAGATTTTTTTTTTTTTTTTTTGAGACTGAGTCTCGCTCTGTCGCCCAGGGTGTAGTGCAGTGGCACAATCTCTGCTCACTGCGACCTCTGCTTCCTGAGTTCAAGTGATTCTCGTGCCTAGGGGTATGCCACCAACCTGGCTAATTTTTGTATTTTTAGTAGAGACAGGGTTTTGCCACGTTGGCCAGGCTGATCTCGAACTCCTGATCTCAGGTGATCTGCCCACCTCAGCCTCCCAAAGTGCTGGGATTAGAAGTGAGAGCCACTGCACCCAGACTGGAATCATCTGAAGAGCTTTTAAAACTGCTGATGCTGGGACCAGGTGTGGTGGCTCATGCCTGTAATCCCAGCACTTCAAGGCGCGCAGATCACAAGGTCAGGTGTTCAAGACCAGCCTGATCAACATGATGAAGCCCTATCTCTACTAAAAATACAAAAATCAGCCAGGTGTGGTGGTGTGTGCCTGCAATCTCAGCTACTCAGGAGGCTGACGCAGGAGAATCTTGAACCCAGGAGGTGGAGGTTGTAGTGAGCCGAGATCACGTCACTCCAGCCCAGCAACAGAGTGAGACTCCGTCTAAACAAAAAAAAAGCTGATGCCCGGGCTGTATCCCAGAACATCCAGCATCGTGTTGATTTTTGTCACCCACCAGGTGATTCCAATATTCAGCCAGGGTTGAAAGCCATTCATCTAGACCAACCCTGTAATTTGCAGGTCAAGAAACTAAAGTCCAAAAGGCTAAACTGACCGGCCCAAGGTCACACAGGCAGGGAGTGACAGTGCTGGGACCTGAGCCCCAGGGCTCTCTTCACTGGACTTCACTGCAAAACGGGGTGAGGTGCCGCGGAGTACCGGCGCTTCCTTTCTGGCTCAGCTTCTTCCTGGTTGGGTCCTTAGCTCAGATCCCGAAGGAGGAGCTTCCAAGATGCGGGTGACCTTACGCCTTTGAATGCCCAGATGGACTATGGCCATAGGAGCCTCACCCTCTCAGGCGGTAAGTGCCGGAAACCTGGGGCCAGCGGGGAGTCTGCTTCCTAACCAGTGGCCAGTCTCTAGGCTGGAACAGCCTCGCACCCTCAGCCAGCCAGCCTGGCCCTGCATTGCCGCCCACCCCCCACCATCTTCCCAGAGACACAGAGCCCTCGGGACTGTCCCCCGACAGTTCTCAGAACTCAGGTGAGGTTTCGGAGACCCCACAGCCTCAGCTCCCGACTCCGCTCGGAACCGCTGGGACAGGCCCGTTCTCAAGTCAGCAACCGCGACTGTCTTGAAACCATCAGAGGCTCCCTCCTGACTTGTTTTTGCCTTGTTGTCAGGGTTTTGGGGGTGTGTGTCTCAAACCTGATTGTCTCTGCTTTGTGACTCTTTCTGGTGTGTTTTTGAAGTGGCTTTTTGTTATTCTGCCTCCACTCGCTCGTTTTTCTCGGCAGCCGTGGAAAACACTCTCGGCCTGCTCTGCCCTCCGCGAGCACTGGGATCCCTTGTAAACAGCTTAGCCTGGTGGCCTGGGCCGGGCTGAACAGACAGGGAGGGCCTGGGCCTGTCCAGCCCTTGAACAGAAACGTGCTGCACAGAGCTTCAGCGTGCTCAGGGAGGAGGGTGGGGTAGACACGAGAAAGCAGAGAGGACTTTCTAGGCACAAGATCACCCTGCTGATGTCCCAGTGAGGCCTATTCCACCGCTGAAAAACAGGCAAAAACAGAGGTCTGCCCCTCCCGGAGCCTCAAGCCTGCTAGAAGGAGGGCACCCACCTGCAGGAGGCTTTCCTGAAAAAAAAACAATTTTTTTTTGAAATAGAATCTCACTCGGTTGCCCAGGCTGAATTGCAAGTGGCATGATTGCGGTTCACTACAGCCTTGGCCTTCCCAGCTCAAGCGATCCTCCCACCCTAGCCTCCAAGTAGCTGGGACTACAGGTGCACTATGCCTGGCTAATGTATTTTTTTTGTAGAGATGGGGGGTCTCACTGTGTTGCTCAGGCGGGTCTCAAACACCTGTGCTCAAGCAACCCTCCTGCCTCAGCCTCCCAAGGTGATGGGATCATAGGCATGAGCCACCGTGCCCAGCCCTCTCCTGAAAAGTGAGAGGTAGATCTTAACTTGTGCTGCCCAATATAGTAGCCACTAACCGCACATGTGACTACTGAGTGCTTAAAATGTGGCTACTTTCTGGGCATGGTGGCACGGGCGCCTGTAGTCCCAGCTACTTGGGAGGCTAAGGCAGGAGAATTGATTGAACCCAGGAGATGGAGGTTGCAGTGAGATCGCACCATTGTACTCCAGCCTGGGTGACAGAGCAAGACTCTGTCTAAAAAAAAAAAAAAAAAAAAAAAAAAAGTGGCTACTTTGACAAAGGAACTGAATTTTTTATTTAGTGTTGCATAATTTAAATGACCATGTGTGGCTAACGGCTACTGTTAGCACAGCTCGAAAGCAGGGTTCTCAAACCTGGCTGCCTATTAGAATCACCTGGGAACTTTAAGCCACTCTGAAGCCTGCAGCCATCCCTGCTGACTTTGATTTATTGCCACTACGTGTGGGCAGAGCCAGAATTCTGAACGCTCCACAGGTGATTCTCATGCACAGCCAAGTTTTCAAATTTCCGGCCCAAAGGACTTCCCACAGCTGTTCCAACTCTGACATCCTACATGTTGATCTGGTTCCTACAGTTTCAGAATTTAAGGAGCAAGGAATTTACGTAGAGAATCAACTCAAGATGCTAGAAAATGTTTTTTATGTTCTAAATGTAATTCATGTTTGTTATAACAAATTGAGAAAATTGAGAATATTCAGAGAAACGAACAGAAGAAAGTCAAAATACCCTAAAATCCCACCACCTAGAGACAAAGGGTTAAAACACTTAGACGTATATCCCTCCAGGCATTTTTCCATGGATAGAGCCTTATTTTCCTTTGAAATTAAAATCCTACTATGCTTCCTATTTTGTAATTGTTCTTGTCACTTTGCTTATTTGATTAACAAATATATCATCAATCGTAATGGCTACATGACATTCTATTGTATATAAACCACTATTCAAATTCATATTAATAATGCCTCTATTTTTGCTATAATCTTTTTAAAACATCGCTATGAAAAAATAATAATGTCTTTATGAAAAGCCACTCACTCCTTAGAAGAAAAGAAAAAAAAATTAGGTCAAAAGGCATAGAAAATTCTAAGACTTCTCCTGAATGTTTACCAAAGGCCTCTCCAGAAAAGTTGAACCAGTTCACATTCTCGTCAACAGAGCATGAAAGTACCTAAATTTATGCGTGCTGGCACTGGGGATTGAACTTTTCAAACTTAACAAGGTTTGAAAAAAAAATTTTTTTATCCGCCAACAGGCAACCCATTGTTTCCAAGTTCAGCACACCTTTACTGAGCACTGACTACGTGCCAGGTGCCACCTTGGGTGTTGCTGATAAAGATGAATGGAGCATCCCTGTCCTCTAAGAACTCAAGAAAAGGGAGAATGAACAACTTGGCTTTAAGTCCAGGGAGAACAATATAGATGCTAAATAAAGGTACCAAAATCACAGTGGGAGCGGGAAAGAAAAGCCCACAATTCTTCACAGCAATGCTAGGAAGTCTGAGGGTGTGATGTTCCAGCTGGCTCTAGAAAGGTGAGTCCAGGCGCTGGTGAGAGGTAGGAGTGATGGTATTTGGCAAACACCAAAAAATGCTGGAGGCACAAGGGATTGGAAAGTTATCGTTTCCAACCTCCGGTGGCTCCTATGTTTATCAGCCGTCTACAGTCAGGAAGCTTCTCCTTGAGTCTCTCCAGCAACCTCCTATTGCAGCTTCAACCCCTTCCTCTGGTTATGTGTAGTGAGAATGGGAGGCAGCTTGGATGCATTCTCCATAAATTCACCTCCAGAGACTTCTAGACCAAGGCAAACACTAAGCGTGGTATGACATGTTTTCGTTGATGAGTTGGTCGCTTTTGGATTATTTGCCCATAAAAACAACATTGACTTACAATGTCAGTATGTCCATTTACCAGCCTGGGCAATATAACGAGACCCCGCCTCTACAAAAAATAAAAAAAATCAGCCGGGTGTGGTGGCATGTACCTGTAGTTCCAGCCACTTGGGAGGCTGAAGTGGGAGGATCAACTGAACATGGGAGGTCGATGTCACTGCACTCCAGCCTAGGTGACAAAGCAAGACCCTGTCTTAAAAAAAATAATATTATATACATAATATATATATATACACACACACATATAATACATATATATATATTTATATACACACATATATTTTTTTTTAAGTTGCAAAACTCAAGACCATAGGACAAACATCAAGATGACCTGGATTCCCCAGGCCACCAGCCCTGAGCCCAACTTGCCCCCCATTATTAGAATGGCCAATGCTAGCCCCGTATAGAGAAGCAGGAGCCAGTTTAAATCCTGGCTCTTCTACTTAGGCCCTTGTAATTCACCCAAGGGAATTCCCTTCTTCATCTCCCTGGGCCTATAAGACATTGATGGTATGAATAGTGAAAAGTTAGATTTGGGGAGGTAAGGGAAGACTTTTGTTAATAATAATAACCACCAGTGACTCCCATCCATGTGGGCTCACATCTAGAGGGCCAGCCCCTTGCCTTCCCTTTTTGTGAGTCTCTGTGACTCACAAACATACACACCATGTCAACCGAGTCTGCCATGTATTTTATAAATAACATGTTCCCAAAGATGGCCTTTTGTGGGAAACTCACTGAAGGAATGAATTAAGGGACTTCCCAACTGTGTCTCGGGGCAGGAGGTAAGATGGGCATGACAGCCACGGGACCTTTTCCACCGATTGACCAACACTCCCTCTTTCCCCAATTCGGCCCTACAACGTCAGAGACCGGATCAAACTTCCCTACTTGCTCCGCCTTCACCTCCCCTTTCTCCCCTGCTCTGTGACGCATGATGTCCCTGGAGAGTCCCCCACATCATCCCAGAACAAAAACAAAAACAGCAGAGAAAAACTACCAAACCACGCTCCCCCCACCCCCTCTACTATGAGTCGCCCACATGATGAGGGTTCTTGGTTTCAAATACTAGAAATGAAATGGCCTTTTTTTTTTCTTTTCACTTCTCCTATTTACACAGAAATGCCTCGGTGCTAAACCCACCATAATTCAAGTTTATTTTTGGATTTCTCAGCTGTTAGAAATCTACAGAATGCCTAAATGGGCTGAAACAACTCAGTCAATAGGAGGAAGGAGAGGGTGGAAGGGAATGAATGTTGTTGAGAAGCTGCTGCGTGCTGGGGCCTTACTGATGCGATTTCGTTTCCTCTTTGCAGAGACTCTTAGAAGAAACCCTATTATCAATTATCTTTTGAAGACAGTGAAACCGAGATTCTGTGTCGTTAAGCAACTTGGTTTAAGTCAAACAATTTCTAAGTGGTGGGACCTGGATTTAAAACCAGGACTGACTCAAAAGCCAGAGTTCTTTGGTCTCAGCCCTCACTCACACCCACGTCCGCGCCCGCCCCCTCTCTTGCTCCCACAGCAGATTCTCACGTGCCTTCTGTACCCCAGTGTTTGTACTCTCCCTGCCCCAGCCACCTCCTGTACTTTGCCCTTTTCTGCTTTGGAACAAAAATAGGGCCAACCAGAGAAGGTTCTGGAAATTTCTGATTTGGTTTTGTTTCATTTTTCCCCAAAGCATAGTACATGCCTCATTTCAACCCATTTAAGTAACTGACTTCTTGGCCGTGTGCGGTGGCTCACGCCTATAATCCCAGCACTTTGGGAGGCCAAGGCCAGGGGATCACAAGGTCAGGAGTTTGAGACCATCCTGGCCAACATGGTGAAAGCTTGTCTCTAAAAATACAAAACTCAGCCAGGTGTGATGGCATGCACCTGTAGTCCCAGCTACTCAGGAGGCTGAGGCAGGAGAATCGCTTGAACCCAGAAGACAGAGGTTGCAGTGAGCCGAGATCGCCCCACTGCACTCCAGGCTGGGTGACAGAGTGCCTCAAAATAAAATAAAATAAAATAAAACATATATATATATAAATTGACTTCTTGCCCTCTGGGAATCCGGCTGGGGAGGACAGCCAAGCTGGACAGAACTCTAATGGCAACATGGAAGACTGCCAGACTTGAAGCCACACAGATTTGCGCTGCCCAGTTTGGACACTTAAGGCACTTAAATGTTGCTAAGCCTCCACTTCCTCGTCTATAATTGGCAATGACGTACCCATCTAGCAGGGTAATTGGGAGATCCAAATGAGATGATGCGAGGGAAAGGGCCCATGTCAGATTCCAGCACATAGTAGACATCCAAGAAATGTCTCCTTTTCTTCCTCTCCTACATCCTCAGGAAAGGGGTTCAGGGCTGCCACTAGGGAGCCTGGGCTGCAGAGAGCTTTCACTCTCTGAGAAAGCACAGTTAGATTCATTTAGGCCTGTCTCAAAGATTTTCAGGGCCCAGGTAAGAGTACAAATAGAGGCCTACATACTGCATGCCCAGATAGTTAAGTTATAAATAAAACTAACTGACTTATAAAATAGGTTCCATTTCATAATGAAACTATGTATTTTCATAATGACCTACAGGGGCATGTTTAAATTTAGAATTCTCAGACTCCTTCAAGAACTCTTAGATTCTCCCCTCAGCTCCCCTTTCTTACTCCCCCCAGCCTGCATACATAGCATCATCTACAGCCACCATAAACAGGCAGGACGTGGTCATCAACGGAGTCTAGGGGTGCACACCAAGCTGTGCAGTCTACCCTGGGGAGGATTTTCCCTGTGAAGAGGCCTGTGTAAGCCTGAAAGTGGCTGAGAACTCTTTGGGCAGGGAATACTGGGTCCTGAGACCTGGAGTGTGACATAGGAGCAGGGACATGGACCAGTCCTTCACCTGACAGACAAGAGTACAGTCTGAAGAAGGCTGGAGAAGGACCTCTAAGGTGTGGGTTCCTCCACCTGAATCTGATGGCAGGCTGCATTTGCTCAGGTGCTATTTACCTGTCACTCTAAGCAGGAATTTATGCAGTGAGCTGGAGCTACAATAGTGACCTCATCCTTCTTCCTGAAGGATTAATAGTTTAGGGCTTAACTCTTCCTGAGTTAAGCTCTAAACCAAGAGATAAGCTCTAAACCTGACTTTGAAAGGAAATTATACTTTGGATCATTTCAATTTATTTTCAATAATCTTTCTCTTTCTTCACTCCCGGGGACACGGGCCAAGGAGGGAGAGATTCCAACATGCATAAATTGATATTTACACATAGAATCTCTTCTGCTCCATTTTTGTTCTTTGCTTTAAAAGTCTTTGTTCCAAAAACTACAGACAGAAACTAGTTCAGTGGTTGTGAGGAGCTTAGGGTAGAGGAAGGGGTTGACTACAAAGGGACATGAGGGAACGGTGGTGTATGATGAAACTGTTATATACCATATCTTGTTTGTGGTAGTACATAACTGTATGAATTTATTTTTTTTTTAAATCCTAGACCTGTATACTAGAATGGGCAATTTTTACTACGTGTAAAATTATACCTTAAAAAAACTATGTAATAAAAACTCTTTGCTCTAAATCACATTTTAAGAAAGCAGCAGGATTTTAAAAGGTGAATGTGTTTGGACATTTAACTTCACTTCCTATGGTGTGACATTTAGGGTGAGTCAGTGTAGTGGACACCTGTCACATCCATGGTGGCAGCTCATCATCTTAAGGTCAGCTTTTCTATTACTGTCCTACCTCCCAAAATAGAAGTCAAGAACTCAAACTCTGGTATACCCTGCAGCTAGGACACAGGCATGTGACCTATCTTCCACCAATCAGAAGCACTCATGTAGGCACAGTTTCATGTGACCTACCCTCTACCACTCAGAAGCACTCATGTAGAAATCAATTCATGTGACCTACCCTCCACCAATCACAAGCACTCAGGCACTGATTCATGTGACCTACCCTTGACCAATCAGAAGCACTCCCGTAGGAATCAATTCATGTGACCTACCCTCCACCAATCAGAAGCACTCATGTAGGTGTTGATTCACGTGACCTACCCTCCACCAATCAGAAGCACTCGTGTAACTGCTAATTCACAAGTGAGTACTGTTTAAACAGGAGGGCTGCATGAGGCTTCCATTTTGCTGATGTGCCGACAACAGAGGCATTTGACTTTGGGGCTTTTAAAAGAAAAACTGTAGGCAAATTAAATTTAACAGAGTTTAATGGAGCAAAACCAATGGGTGAATCAAGTATCTGCCTAAGCCACGGTAGGCTCAGAGACACCTTAGCACAACCACTCGGTGGGAGGTTTACAGACAGAAAAAAGAAAATGACCTATAGAAAATGTAAGTGAGGTACGGAAACAGCCAGATTGGTTACAGTTGGCATTTGCCTTATTTAAATACGCTTTGAACAGTTAGCTGCCCTTGACTGGCGGAAACTCAGTGATTTGCACAAGAGTAGGTTACAGTATGTTTACACATCCAGT
This sequence comes from Alouatta palliata, assembly GCA_004027835.1. Classification (NCBI taxonomy): domain Eukaryota; kingdom Metazoa; phylum Chordata; class Mammalia; order Primates; family Atelidae; genus Alouatta; species Alouatta palliata. The sequence goes on along the minus strand of PVKV010002641.1, from coordinate 68,862 downwards.
CAGATTGCAGTTTACAGTGTAGAAGAAACCTTTAGGCAGGACTTAGAATATGTAAGGAAGCAGCTTTAAGCTAAACTGAATTTGATAATTCCCCCCTTTTGGTCATCCTCTTAATGTTGAGAGATAGACCAAAAACCTTTAAGCATTTATGTCACTCTGTTGCCTTGATAAAGGTACCTATTTGGTCTCAAATCCCATTGGGAAATAGCAGAACAGTGAGTTTTGTGAGGTGGAAACAAGGACTTCAGGTTATTTTTTTTTTTTTTAGGGATTACAGTAGCAGGGACCTCTTTGTACTGCAGTCTCCTATTTTTAAGAGAAAAGCAAAGCTTGGTCTGTTTTAGAATCTGTTCCCTTAAAGTTTCAGATCAATTATGTCACATTTAATATCAGTGACTCTGTTTTGGTGTGGTCTGGTCTGTTGGGGCCTAATGCACAAGCTCAGTCCAAAACAATTGCCTCCCATAATTTTGTTTAAAAATTTCCCCCTTCTGGCCGGGCATGGTGGCTCACGCCTGTAATCCCAGCACTTTGGGAGGCCGAGGGAGGAGAATCACCTGAGGTCAGGAGTCTGAGACCAGCCTGACCAACGTAGAAAAACAGCATCTCTTAAAAAAAAAAAAAAAAAAAAATTCCCCCTTCTGAGGCTGGGCGCCGTGACTCACGCCAGTAATCTTAGCACTTTGGGAGGCCACTGTGGGCGGATCACTAGGTCAGGAGTTCAAGAACAACCTGATCAACATGGTGAAATCCCATCTCTACTAAAAATTCAAAAATTAGCTGGGCATGGTGGTGCACATGTAATCCCAGCTACTCAGGAGGCTGAGGCAAGAGAATCACTTGAACCAGAAGGTGGAGGTTGCAGTGAGCCAAGATCGCACCACTGCACTCCAGCCTGGGTAATAGAGCAAGACTCTGTCTCAAAAAAAAAAAAGAATTTCTCCTTCTGGTTTCTGGTCAGGTTTTCACTTAGGTGAGAGTGCGACCAAAACTTAGGGCGTGAGCTCTACTCTCGGTTACCATCATTTTGGGTTTTCAGTCTCAGTAGGGCCACACATTTCTTTGCATTATTGTCATTCCAATCAAGGAGAGACCATTTGACATTCTGGAGATGGCTGCATGCAAACATTTAGAACTTTTGAGAGAATACAGCACAACAGGGAGATTACAAGTATAACTATCAGGAGGATAATACCAGGAGTTTGGGGTATGCTCTGTATCCAGGTTCCCCATGAACCAAACCAACTAAAATCAAATAGATCAAACAATAAATTAGATAAAGAGTTTACTCATTTCAACCAAGCAGCCTGTCTATTAATCCCCTACAACTGAGTCTCTATAATACCCTACATATTCCTCCACGTGTAACTAGAAGTGTCAGCAACTGCACAGACACTGCTTTGTTTAGCCAGAAAGTAAACTAGAGCAATTCTATTACTTAGCACAACTTAAGCAAGAGAATTTACAATCTGTTGTGTAACCAGAGTCTCTGTAGTAGAATCTGTTATCTAGCCTATTATGAGGAATAAATTATTAATCATTGCCTAATTTACTCTAAACTATGGAAAAAAGAGACCTAATCAATGACGCCTATCCAGAAGAGTGAAGGCCTCTTGGCAATGTTTTCTCTAACCTATGATATAGCTTAAGAGGAGGAGTGGACCAGTGTTCTGCTTCTGACTGATTATAAAGCAACAAAGATACCATTCAAATTTTTCATCCACACTGGCCCGTTTTCCTTCATCTATCAAGACATAAGGGTATCCATGCAAAAGGTTTGCTTTGAAACCCTCCACAAATAAAAGTATACCCCATGAGTGTACAAGAGAGACTTTATTTTCACTTCTGTTTTTCATGGAGGCATGTATCAGTCCATTCTCACACTGCTATAAAGAAATACCTGAGAGTGGGTAATTTATAAAGAAAAGAGATTTAACTGGCTCCTGGTTCTGCAAGCTGTACAGAAAACATGATGCTGGCCTCTGATGGGCTTCTGGGGAGACCTCAGGAAATTTACAGTCATGGCAGAAGGTAAAGGGGCAGCAGGCACATTTTACATCACCAGAGCAGGAGCAAGAGAGAGAGAGTGGGGAGGCACCACACACTTTTGCTTAAACAAGATCTCATGAGAACTCACTTTTGCAATGACAGAACTCACTTTCTTACATTAACCATAAGAAACCACCCCTACTGTCCAATCACCTCCGACCAGGCCCCACCTCCAAATTTGAGATTATAATTATACATGAGATATGGGCGGAGACACATCTGCAAACCATATCAAAGCACAAGCAAGGAAAAACTGAGAGATCACTTTGGGAGGCCGAGGCAGATGGATCACGACGAGGTCAGGAGTTCAAGACCAACCTGACCAGTATGGTGAAATCCTGTCTCTACTAAAAATACAAAAATTAGCTGGCTGTGATGGCACATGCCCTCCTGAGTAGTCCCAGCTACTCTGGAGGCTGAGGCAAGAGAATCGCTTGAACCCAGGAGGTGGAGGTTGCAGTGAGCCAAGATGATGTCACTGCACTCCAGCCTGGGCAATAGAGCAAGACTCCGTCTGAAAAAAAAAAAAAAATCTGAGCGCTACAAGTCTCATGATAGCGGAGAAATCTTGATTCATGATGTTGGGGAAAAGCTGTTCGTATCTGGGATGCCATCTGTTTCTGGGGAGAAACATCCTTGGTTACCTCTATCTTTAGGTCTCCAATGGCTGTACAGTTAAGAGTCTGGAGGCGCCTTCTGAGTTATGAGATATGAACCCAAGGTTCAAGGTCCCTAAGTTTTGCTGCATTGTGGGGAACAAGGGCAATCTTTTTCTGATGTTGTTCCCAGAAGACCCAGTCTCTGGGTCTTATATCATGAAGAGTTTGATTAGTGAGTGGACCATAAAAAGCTTTCTTCACCTGGTAAAAATACACTATGGCACAACGCATTAAAGCCTTGCAGCATTTAGCCGTATCAGAGTTTAGTAGCAGAAGATATATGCGGTTCCATTATTTAGTGCATAGATCTTTCAGTAACTGTTTTATAAGAGTTCGACTTATAGTTTCCACTGGAAGTGAGTCTGATTGTCATCAATCTCTAATACCTTTGACATGAGCAATCAAGTCAGTTCAGTTAGCTTTGCCTAATGCTATAATATATGTAATACCTTATTTAACTATATTATGACTTACCCAGTGAAACAAGTATCTGTATCACTGGAGATTTCTCTAGGAATATCCCATGAGGAAAACACATTTCCTAGTAACATTTTAGTTATTGTTATAACATTAACCCTGTTGTATGGGAAAGCTTCTATAGAACCAGTAAACATGTATCAAAAATGGCAATTGAATTAAATTCCTCTATAAATGTTTTTTTGTTTTGTTTTATTCAGACAGAGTCTTGCTCTGTCACCCAGGCTGGAGTACAGTGGTGCAATCTTGGCTCACTGCAGCCTCTGCCCCCCAGTTCAAGTGATTCTCCTGCCTCAGTCTCTTGAGTAGCCAGAATTACAGGCATGTGTCACCCGTGCCTGGCTAATTTTTGTAATGTTAGTAGAGACAGAGTTTCAACATGTTGGCCTGGCTGGTCTTGAACTCCTGACTTCAGGTGATCACCCTCCTCAGCCCCCCGAAGTGCTGAGATTACAGGCATGAGCCACTACACCTGGCCAAATCCCTCTATAAGTGTTTAAATGACCCATCAGATAACAGAAATGTACCTGGAGTTTTTATTGTCTTCAAAGAATTATGGGTTTGACAAATCAAATGTTGGTCATGAACTATTTTAGCAATTAAGAACAGTTACTATACCAATATATATTTTTTTAATTTGGATCATTTTATCTGTTTTATGATAAGTCATGAAATTCAGAGCTTCTGTAATGGGAACTTGAAGGACTCAGGAGGCCATTCAGGTTCTCCATGAGTCTGTGCTTATACTGGAGTTATAACTTAAATACTGATTTTGTTTCTCCAATTTAGGTGCATAGCACAGTTTGTTAGATGGTTATGATAAGAAATTTTATTTGGACCAGGGAGTTCATTTAAATTATATACCTAAATAATTTTAGTACTAGCTGGTTTTAGTGTGAAAATCTGGCAAAATATTTTTTTGGTTGTCAATTAATTCTTGCCCTACTTGGGTTAGCAGTTTTATAAATCAGTCAGTCCTTTTATTAGAGTTCTCGGAGTTCTTCCCAGATGATGGGATCCTAAGGTTATCAGAAACCTGTATTCAAGAGTGCTTGTCGGAGTCCTTCCCATCATTTTATGAACCTCTGTGAAGACACACTACTCTAGGATTTTGCTTGCTTGAGAAGAGTTTTCAGAAACTGCATCTAAATGTAGCAATTAACTGTGGAAATGATATAAAATGGTCATAAAGATACAATTGACAAGGACATTTGGTTATTTTTGTGGCCTAAAATAATTTAACGTAATAACCATAGTTATAATTGATAGCATGTATCCAGACATATCAGAATTTTAGGAATCTCATACAATTTTGGAACATACATTAACATATTTATATACATATAACTTGAAGATTAAACATCATTTCTTATTTGACAGTGCTTCCTGTAATCTAACATACCATGTAATCTTGTTTATCTCTCTTTTGGATGCTGCAGGAGCCCTCTGTAAAGTCTGTCAGATACGTCAAAGGATTCAAACACTTGACCAAAATAGGATCACAGGTCACCTTAAAATAAAAGTCATTTATTTAGCCACAGTGAGAAGAGATTTTCAAAAGCAAAAACCTTTACTCTTTGATAAAAGAGGAGATTGATTTTTTTTTTTTTTTTTTTTTTTTTTTTTTTTTTTTTTTTGAGACAGAGTTTTACTCTTGTTACCCAGGCTGGAGTGCAACGGCCGGATCTTGGCTCACTGCAACCTCCATCTCTCAGGTTCAAGCGATTATCCTGCCTCAGCCTCCCAAGTAGCTGGGATTACAGGCATATGCCAGCATGTCTGGCTAATTTTTGTGGTTTTAGTAGAGACAGAGTTTCTCCATGTTGGCCAGGCTGGTCTCGAACTCCTGACCTCAAGTGATCCACCCACCTCGGCCTCCCAAAGTGCTGGGATTACAGGTGTGAGCCACCACGCCCAGCCTTGGATCCTACTTCTGAGACCATCTGTTAAAAGAAAAACCCTCCAGGTGCAGTGGCTTACACCTGTAATCCCAGCACTTTGGGAGGCCTAGGCAGGTGGATCACCTGAGATCAGGAGCTCGAGACCAGCCTGGCCAACATGGTGAAACCCCATCTCTACTAAAAATACAAAAAATTAGCCAGACGTGGTGGTGTGTGCCTGTAATCCCAGCTACTTGGGAGGCTGAGGCAGGAGAATCCCTTGAATCTAGAAGGCAGAGGCTGCATGAGCCAAGATCTTGCCATTACACTCCAGCCTGGGTGACAAGAGCAAAACTTTCTTAAAAAAAAAAAAAGAAAGAAAGAAAAAGAAAAACCTTAGACAAATTAAATTTAACAGTTTAATTGAGCAATGAACAATTTGCAAATCAGGAAGCCTCTTGAGCCAGAGTAGGCTCAGAGAGACTCTAACATGGCCATGTGGTAGAAGATTTATGGACAGAAAATGGAAAGTGACCTTCAGAAAATGGAAGTGAGGCATAGAAACAGCTTGATTGATTAGCTTAGCATTTGCCTTATTTAAACATAGTTTGTACAGTTGGCAACCTGGATTGGCTGAAATTCAGTGATTGGCACAAGAGTAGGTTACAGTCTGTTCATACATCCAATTAAGTTGCAGTTCACTATGCATGGAGAAACCTTTAGGCTGGACTTAGAATATGTAAGAAGGTGGATTTTGGCTAAACTTAATTTCACAGGGTTTTCAGTGGTTGTGAAGTTGCATCCAGCCTATCAACTAATGTAGTATGGGGGAAAGAGGATGGATGGGGTAGTTCCATTCCTGTTTTGCTGCAACTGGCTGTGAGTGTCCTTTGGGAACATAACTTCTCTAATTTAACAATTAACTCCTCTGAGTCTCCATTTTCTTATCTGTAAAATGGACATCACAGTTGCTTACCTTGCAGGGTTGTTGTGAGATTAAATGAGGTGATTCAGTAGATGCTGACTAAGTATTAGCTTCAGTTAATCCTCAACCAGTATGTAAGAGCATTGAAATTGGTGGCCTGCCTATCACTCTGGGAGCTCCCTAAAGCCTGGGCTGTGATGTCTTGTCCAGCCTGGGAACTTCCCCAGAGCCGCAACCTCTTGAGCATTACATGGAAGCCTAGACTGATACTGAAATTTGAGGATCCCCTTGATCAACCTAGCCATGATTTTTCCCTACCTAAGCACACAAGGAAAAAGAAATAAAGAGGGTAGAACACAAAACTCCTTGCAAATATCTAAAAGCTAAAGTTAACACCCACTACAGTATTTCCATTTATTATCAGTTTTGTCTAACCCAGTCAGACATAAGAGGCCTCTAACTGGATCTAAACAAGTTAATATTCAGATCCAATTCTACTCAAACAGTGGCCACTATTTTATGTGCTCTGAGTATAGCCTGTTTGGGGTCAAATCAACATCATTTTAACAGTACCCTTTGGCTGAGCACCAAGAATGTGCCAGGTGCTGTGTTAAATATGTAAGAAACCTGATAGAGGGAGAAAAATGCACACATGCCCATGATGCAAATTTGACTAAGAAGTGCTATCCTAGCCGTGTGGACAACGTTTGTGGGTTCAGGGGCTTCAAGAATTCTTCAGGAGATGAGGGTATTTGAGCTGAGTCTTGAATGATGAATTAGACTCTTTGACACAGGGGAGAAGGAGCTGGAGCCATCTTAGCCTGAGAGAAGAGCATATGGAAAATCCCAGAAAAATGAAAGTGCACCATGGTTTTAGGGAACCCACAGTTGGCCCAGAATGGCTAGAGCACAAAGTAGCTTCAGGTGGGGAGTGAAGAGATTGAGGTCAACTGGCCCAGATAGAGAAGGGCTTTGAATGCCATTAAGAGCACTGGAGGAGAATGAAATAGATATGATCTCCTTAAACAGCTGTATGGGGAGGAACAGAAGGGTTTCAGGACTCCACCATCTGCCCATTTTTCCTTTCTGACCGAAGCTCTACTAGGGTTTCCTGAATGTGCATAACCTAAGCTTCTCTGAGCCCACAGTCCCACTAGGAGATAAACAATGGAATCCCCAAATGTGAGGCCAGAGAGAACAGACAAGATCATCTGGTTTAATCCCCAGATAAGGAACCAGGAGAAAAGGGCCTCATGGAAATTTGGCTGGCAGAGCTGAGACTGGAACCGCACATGATTTCACTGCAACAGATGGTCTCAGGCTCAATGAGCATCAAGATACCTGGGATTTCTAATCATATTTAAAATGTACAATTTTGATCCAAGTAGGGATATGGTGGATGGGAGGCAAGAGTAGATTGCAGCTCTGAACAAAGCAGCCAGCAGAGGCTTGCGTTGTGAATTTTACCTCCAGATCAACTGCAAGAACAAACCGGCAATCGTGAGAGGACCCACACACCCTCTGAATGAAGCGGACTGCTCCTGCAGCACCCAGGAGAGACACCCCAAATTCTCTGGAAGGTGGAAAGCCTCAGGCAAGTTTTCAAGCCCATCTTGACCTTCACCTGGAAACAGACTCGGGACTGTTGGGGGAGGCCCAGTAGGAGTGAGACTGGCACTTCAGTTTGCATGTTGGGTGGGGCCTATAATTGGGAATTCTAGGGCCCCACTCACTGCTGTCCCTCTCCACACTACTACAGTTGATGCTTTCTGGAAAGCACCACCTCCTGGCAGGAGGCCAACCAGCATAAAAATAGAGCATTAAACCACCAAAGCTAAGAACCCTCATGGAGTCCATTGCACCCTCCACCACCTTCACCAGAACAGGTGTTGGTATCCACGGCTGAGAGACTCATAGATGGTTCACATCACAGGACTCTGTGCAGAAACCCAGTACCAGCCCAGAGCCAGGTAGACTCAGTGGCTAGACTCAGAAGAGAGACAACAATCACTGCAGTTTGGCTCACAGGAAGCCACATCCACAAGAAAAGGGGGAAAGTACTATATTAAGGGAATACCCTGTGGGACAAAAAAAATCTGAACAACAGCCTTCAGCCCTAGATCTTCCCTCTCACACAGCCTACCTAAATAAGAAAGAACCAGAAAACCAACCCTGGTAATATGGCAAAACAAGGTTCATCGAGACTTCCCAAAAATCACGCTAGTTCACCAGCAATGGATCCAAACCAAGAAGAAATCCCTGATTTACCTGAAAAAGAATTCAGGAGGTTAGTCATTAAGCTAATCAGGGAAGGCCCAGAGAAAGGCAAAGCCCAATGCAAGGAAATCCAAAAAATTATAGAAGAAGTAAAGGGAGAAATATTCAAGGAAATAGATAGCTTAAAGAAAAAAATCAAAAATTCAGGAAACTTTGGACACACTTTTAGAAATTCAAAATGCTCTGAAAGCCTCAGCGATGGAATTGAAAAAGTTGAAGAAAGAAATTCAGAATTTGAAGAGACAAGTTCTTCGAATTAACCAATCCAACAAAGACAAAGAAAAAAGAATAAGAAAATACGAACAAAGCCTCCAAGAAGTTTGGGAGTATGTTAAATGACCAAACCTAAGAATAATCAGTGTTACTGAGGAAGAAGACAATTCTAAAAGCTTGGAAAACATATTTGCGGGAATAATTGAGGAAAACTTTCCCAGCCTTGCTAGAGACCTAGACATGCAAATACAAGAAGCATAAAGAACACCTGGGAAATTCATCACAAAAAGATCTTTGCCTAGGCACATTGTCATCAGGTTATCCAAAATTAAGATGAAGGAAAGAATCTTATGAGCTGTGAGACAGAAGCACCAGGTAACCTATAAAGGAAAACCTATTATATTAACAGCAGATTTCTCAGCAGAAATCCTACAAGCTAGAAGGGATTGGTGCCTTATCTATAGCCTCCTCAGACAAAACAATTATCGGTCAAGAATTTCGTATCCAGCAAAACTAAGCATCATCTATGAAGGAAAGATACAGTTGTTTTTCAGACAAACAAATGCTAAGAGAATTCACCATTACCAAACCACTACTAAAAGAACCACTAAAAGGAGCTCTAAATCTTGAAACAAATCCTGGAAACACATTAAAATAGAATCTCTTTAAAGCATAAATCACATAGGACCTATAAAATGTAAAAGTTAAAAAGCAAAAACAAACCAAAAATGAAGTGTGCAGGCAACAAAGAGCACGATGAATGCAGTGGTACCTCCCATTTCAATACTAACATTGACTGTAAATGGCCTAAATGCTCCACTTAAAAGATACAGAACCACGGAATGGATAAGAACTCACCAGCCAACTATCTGCTGCCCTCAGGAGACTCACCTAACACATAAGGACTCACATAAACATAAAGTAAAGGGGTGGGAAAAAGCATTTCCTGAAAACAGACACCAAAAGTGAGCAGGGGTAGCCATTCTTATATTAGAAAAATCAAACTTTAAAGCAACAGCAGTTAAAAGAGACAAAGAGGGACATTATATAATGGTAAAAGGCCTTGTCCAACAGAAGAATATCACAATCCTACATATATATGCACCTAACACTGGAGCTCCCAAATTTATAAAACAATTACTAATAGACAAAGAAATGAGATAGACAGCAACACAATAATAGTGGGGGACTTCACTATTCCACTGACAGCACTACACAAGTCATCAAGACAAAGTCAACAAACAATGGATTTAAACTATATTCTAGAACAAATGGACTTAACAGATATAGAACATTTCATCCAACAACCTCAGAATACACATTCTATTCAATGGCACTTGGAACTTTCTCCAAGATAGAGCATACAATAGGCCATAAAACAAGCCTCAATAAATTTAAGAAAATTGAAGTTATATCAAGCACTCTCTCAGAACACAGTAGAATAAAACTGGAAGTCAACTCCAACAGGAATCTTCAAAACTATCCAAATACATGGAAATTAAATAACCTGCTCCTAATGAGAATTGGGTCAAAAATGAAATCAACGGAAATTAAAGCATTCTTCAGGCCAGGCACGGTGGCTCACGCCTGTAATCCCAGCACTTTGGGAGGCTGAGGCAGTAGATCATGAGGCCAGGAGTTCAAAACCAGCCTGGCCAACATGATGAAACCCCATCTCTACTAAAAATATAAAAATTAGCTGGATATGGTGGCTCATTCCTGTAATCCCAGCTACTTGGGAGGCTGATGCAGGATAATTGCTTGAATAAAGAGCTGGGAGGCAGAGGTTGCAGTGAGTCGAAATTGTGCCACTGCACTCCAGCCTAGGCTACAGAGCAAGACTCCATCTCAAAATAAAAATAAAAATAAATAAATAAAAATTTTTCAAACCAAATGACAACAATGACATAACCTATCAAAACCTCTGGGATACAGCTAAGGCAGTGCTAAGAGGAAAGTTTATAGCCCTAAATGTCTACATCAAAAAGTCTGAAAGAGTACAAACAGACAATCTAAGGTCACGCCTCAAAGAACTAGAGAAAGAAGAACAAACCAAACCCAAACCCAGCAGAAGAAAAGAAAAAAACAAGATCAGAGCAGAACTCAACAAAATTGAAACAAACAAAAAAATACAAAAGGTAAATGAAAGAAAAACCTTGTTTTTGGAGAAGATAAAAAAAAATTGATGGACCATAGCAAGATTAACCAAGAAAAGAAGAGAGAAAATCCAAATAATCTCACTGAGAAACAAAACAGGAGATAGTACAACTGATACCACTGAAATACAAAAGATCATTCAAGGCTACTACCTTGAATGAGTAAAGGTGTGTTTACACCTTTACACACATAAACTAGAAAACCTAGAAGAGACTGATAAATTCCTGGAAAAGTACAACCCTCCTAGCTTAAATCAGGAAGAATTAGATACCCTGAACAGATGAATAACAAGCAGCAAGATTGAAATGTTAGTTTAAAAATTATCAACAAAAAAAGTCCAGGACCAGACGGATTCACACCAGAAATCTACCAGACATTCAAAGAAGAGTTGGCACCAATACTTTTGGCTTTATTCCACAACATAGAGAAAGAACACTCCCTAATTCATTCTATGAAGCCAGCATCACTCTAATACCAAAACCAGAAAAGGACACAACCAAAAAACAAAACTACAGGCTGATAATCTTTTTTTTTTTTTTTTTTTTTTTTTTTTTTTTTTTTTTTTTTTTTTTTTTTTTTTTTGAGATGGATTCTCTGTCACCCAGGCTGGATTGCAGTGGTGCAATCTCAGCTCACTGCAACATCCACCTCCTGGGTTTAAGCAATTCTCTGCCTCAGACCCTGAGTAGCTGGGATTAAAGGTGCATGCCACCATGCCTAGTTAATTTTTGTATTTTTAGTAAAGATGGGGTTTCACCATCTTGCCCAGGCTGGTCTTGAACTCCTGACCTCATGATCCACCCGCCTTGGCCTCCTAAAGTTCTGAGATTACAGGCATGAGCCGCCATGCCTGGCCGATCAATATTCTTGATGAACATAGATGCCAAAATCCTTAAATTACTAGCTAACCAAATCCAACAACATATCAAAAAGATAATCCACCATGATCAAGTGGATTTCATACAAGTGAAGCAGGGATGGTTTAGCATATGCAAGTCAACAAATGTGATACACCACATAAACAGAATTTAAAACAAAAATCACACAATCATCTCAATAGATGCAGAAAAAGCATTTGACAAAACCCAGCATTCCTTTACGAGGAAAACCCTCAGCAAAGTCAGCACACAAGGGACATATCTTCATGTAATAAAACCCATCTATGACAAACCAACAGCCAACATAATAGTGAATGGAGAAAAGTTGAACGCATTTTCTGTCACACCGCTCCTCTTCAGCATAGTACTGGAAGTCCTAGCCAAAGCAATCAGACAAGAGAAAGAAATAAAGGGCATCCAAATCAGTAAAGAGGAGGTCACATTGTCCCTGTTTGCTGACCATATGATAGTTTACCTTGAAAACCCTAAGTACTCCTCCAGAGAGCTCCTAGAACTGATAAAAGAATTCAGCAAAGTTTCCAGATACAAGATTGATGTACACAAATCAGTAGCTCTTCTATACACCAACAGTGACCAAGCAGAGAATCAAATCAAGAACTCAACCCCTTTTACAAGAGCTGCAAGAAAAATAAAATACTTAGGAACATACCTAACAAAGGAGTCAAAAGACCTCTACAAGAAAAACTACAAAATGCTGCTGAAAGAAATCACAGATGACACAAACAAATTGAAACACATGCCATGTTCATGGATGGGTAGAATAAATATTGTGAAAATGACCATACTGCCAAAAGCAATCTACAAATTCAATGCAATCCCCATCAAAATACCACCATCATTTTTCACAGAGTTAGAAAAAAAAAATTCTAAAATTCATATGAAGCCAAAAAAGAGCCCACATAGCCAAAGCCAGACTAAGCAAAAAGAACAAATCTGGAGGCATCACACTACCTGATTTCAAACTATACTATAAGACCAAAACAGTGTGGTACTGGTATAAAAATGGGCACATAGACCAGTGGAACAGAATAGAGAACCCAGAAATAAACCCAAATACTTACAGCCAACAGATCTTCGACAATACAAACAAAAACATAACGTGGGGAAAGGACACCCTTTCAACAAATGGTGCTGAGATAATTGGCTAGCCACGTGTAGGAGAATGGAACTGGATCCTCATTTCTCACCTTATCCAAAAATCAATTCAAGATGGTTTCAGGACTTAAACCTAAGACCTGAAACTATAAAAATCCTAGAAGACAACATTGGAAAAACTCTTCTAGGCATTGGCTTAGGTAAGGATTTTATGACCAAATACCCAAAAGCAATTGCAATAAAAACAAAGATGAAATAGCTGGGACCTAATTAAACTAAAGAGCTTTTGCATGGCAAAAGGAACAGTCAGCAGAGTAAACAGACAACCCACAGAGTGAGAGAAAATCTTCACAATCTATACATCCAACAAAGGACTAATATCCAGAATCTACAATGAACTCAAACAAATCCGTAAGAAAACAAATTTCATCAAAAAGTGGGCTAAGGACGTGAATAGACAATTCTCAAAAGAAGATACACAAATGGCCATCAAATATGAAAAAATGCTCAACATCTGTAATGATCAAGGAAATTCACATCAAAACCACAATACGATACCACCTTACTCCTGCAAGAATCACCATAATCAAAGAATCAAAAAGCAGTAGATGCTGGCGTGGATGCAGTGATCAGGGAACACTTCTACACTGCTGGTGGGAATGCAAACTAGTACAGCCACTAAGGAAAACAGTGTGGAGATTCCTTAAAGAACTAGAAGTAGAACTACCATTTTATCCAGCAATCCCACTACTGGGTATCTATGCAGAGGAAAAGAAGTCATTATTCAAAAAAGATACTTGTACACCCATGTTTATAGCAGCACAATTCACAATTGCAAAATCATAGAACTAACCCAAATGCCCATCAATCAACAAGTGGATAAAGAAATAGTAGTGTGTATATATATATATATATATATACACACACACACACACATATATATATCATGTATGTATACATATATGATGTATATGAATATATATATATCATGTATATGAAATATATATGTGAATATATATTATATATCCATATGAATATATATTATATATCCATATATATGGAGTATATATATCATATATATTATATACATATATGTATATATTATGGAATACTACTCAGCCGTATAAAGGGATGAATTAACAGCATTTTCAATGATCTGGGTGAGACTGGAGACTATTATTCTAAGTGAAGTAACTCAGGAATAGAAAACCAAGCACTGTATGTTCTCATGATATGTGGGAGCTATGCTATGAGAATCCAAAGGTGTAAGAATGATACAATGGACCTGGGGACTTGCGGGGAAGAGTCGGGGGTGGGGGTGAGAGATAAAAGACAATAAATACGGTGCAGTGTATACTGCTCAGGTGAGGGGTGCACCAGGATCTCGCAAATCACCACTAAGGAACTTATGTAACCAACTACCACCTGTACCCCAATAATTTATAGAAAAAATTTTAAAAGAATAAAAAATAAAAATAAATTTTCAAAATGTACAATTTCAGTAGTGAATGTGCAGGGTTGGCCCAGCAGTGGGCAGGCTGGGGTTGGGGGGTGGGCATCTTGGATGTCTAATTCATCACTCGCCATGAGACCAGCCTCAGCACGTCCCACCCCTGCCTTCACCACAGAGGTTATTTTAGTCCAAGTTTCCTGTCACCCTTGCCACCTTGCCGAGATAAAGGTCACCACAGAAGTCAACACCGAGTCCCACTGGGGAACAAAAGGAGGGATTCTGGGCAGCCCTCAGTCATGCACAAAAGCTCTGGGCTTAGAGCTCTTGGGGACAGTGGGACAGCGGGGCCAGCCCCACCCTTTCCAGTTGGCTGAAACTAGAATGGCATGAAGTTTGGCTGAACAATTCTGGAAGAATAACTGCTCCCCTGCTTTCCCTTTCACCCTTCCTCAGACCCCCGTCCTCACCTCCCCCAACTTCTCCCCTCAGAGAGCTTGGCAACATGAAAAACACAGACGCATAGACCCCTCCCTCTTAATGCCCAACAATGAACCCATGCAGTAAAACAGGAAGCATCTTCCGTCAAGGCAAACCATTGTTCTCTCTGCATATACGTCCTGACAAGTCAGGAAACCGCCACCGGGCCACTGGTATTAGGGTGACCTGAGGCTTCCCACTAGCCTGTGCCCAGCTCTCCTTCCCTTTTCATGTAAGTACCACGTGCTAACCAATTGCACCACTGAGAGAGAGCTCCTCTCCTTTCCTTTTCTTCATCCTGGTGAGCCATCCTCTTCCTCCCTGCAGCCTCGCAACTTACTCTCCTCACACCTGTTGGCCCTTTTCCTCTTGGTGGTCCAAGGTCTGAGTAGGACCTTAAAAGGCCCTGAACCCTATAAAGATTACAGTCTCCCTCCAAATATAATCCCTAAAACTGACCAGACAACACAAA
Source organism: Alouatta palliata (assembly GCA_004027835.1). Lineage (NCBI taxonomy): Eukaryota > Metazoa > Chordata > Mammalia > Primates > Atelidae > Alouatta > Alouatta palliata. Next base: position 53,829 of record PVKV010002641.1, on the reverse strand, counting down.
ATGTACATGTGTGCTGAAACCAAAAGAGCTTCTTTTTAGGTTTTCTGATTACTGAACTCTTCTCACATTTGGGGTATCCCGGTCTGGCTGAGGCACTGAGTCCATATCTGATTTGCCTGCCGGGTTATCCAGAACCAGTGGAGGCTAATTTTCGTTGGCTTCACATGGGAACAAACTATTTCCAAGTGAGATAAAACAGGAGCAAGAGGTGGGGGCAAGGGTGAGAGGTGTGATCTTGGACTTTGCCCACTGAATGACAAGCCCACAGGGACTGGAAGCCACTGGACACTCTGGGTAGAGCCAGGACACTGGTACTGTGACCATGGACTCCATATGCAAGAAAGGCAGGACTGAGTTACCGAGTTTCCGCAGACCTGGCTCACTCCAGCGGCCTCTGGGTCTGGCTCCTCTGTTGAGTCCCACCAGATCAGGGACTTCCTCTAGGGATCTCAAGGCTTGTCTTGTTCTTTTCCATAATAACAGGGGCTTGAGTTTCTGGTAAGCTAAGCTTTTCTTTATCCTCTGGGTAACCACGTCATCGGTGGAGTGGCTGGACTGAATGACTAAAGGTTACTCCCAGGTTCTTTTCCCTGCTCATTCTCAGAAAACTTTGTACAACAGTCTGGGATGCAAAGACCTGTCTGAGGGCGTCTTTCCCAGGCAGAGAGGGGGCAGCCATGGCCTTAGCCCTTCCGATCATGCCCAACGTCAGTAAAGACAGCCTGGCATAGTGGGAAAAGCCCCTTAGCTTAGAGTCAAAGGTCAAGTTACTTCTCTTTCAAGTCTCAGCTTCCTCAATCATAGAATGGAAACCTGCCACACAGGGCAGCCTGAGAGCTAAATGAGATGAGGCAGAAGAATGTGCTTGGAGCTGCGGTTGCCCATACAGATCTGGAGATGCTGTTTTCCATTGCTTGTCAAGCTCCTCGAGGCTCAGGACTGGGTTAATGGACCTTCAAGCCCTAGCTTCTGGCCTAATACTTGGCAGAGGAGGTGCTCAGTAAATGGATGCTGCATGAATGAATGGAGGGACAAATGGAAAGGTAAAGTCTTGGGAAGGAAGCAACTCTGGGAAACACTGTCAACACCACCTGTTTCAGACGCCACAGCAGCAGAGATTCCCTTCAAAGATATGGCCAAAGTCAAACATAGTTCACGTGCCAAACACAGCCACGCCACTGAGCAGGCAACAAAGGCCAGACACCTACCCGACAGGCCACATCGCCCCAAAAGGCCAAGTTAAACAGGATGGCTCTCCCTGTCTTCTGAATTTCCAAATCAAGCAACTCAGAGAAAGTAAGTTGGCTGAGGTCAGCCCAGCAAGACTTCTGGCCTTGGTACTTCTTTTTATTTTTCTTTTTTAAGACAGGGTCTTAGGCCGGGCGCGGTGGCTCACGCCTGTAATCCCAGCACTTTGGGAGGCCGAGGCGGGTGGATCACGAGGTCAAGAGATCGAGACCATCCTGGTCAACATGGTGAAACCCCGTCTCTACTAAAAATACAAAAATTAGCTGGGCATGGTGGCACGTGCCTGTAGTCCCAGCTACTCGGGAGGCTGAGGCAGGAGAAT